>CM031241.1:188425264-188587764 GCA_018340775.1 Taxus wallichiana var. yunnanensis | reverse complement strand
TTTCTTTCTACATTCACTAGCATAATGTCCATACTTCTTGCAATAATAAAATTTGATGTTTGATTTATCATACCATTGTGTGGAACAAACTATACAAGTTTTGATGTTCCTTCGTCTTCCTCTTATATATGTATCTTTATGATTTTTTTCTTCCACATTCTTGGTTGTTGCAACCTCTTCCTCTTCCTCTTCCTCTATGTATACTCCTCTCATATTCTTGTTTGTCTCTGAAGGCTTGTTCATTAGAGGATTTTTTTCCTACTCACTATTTGTTCATGAATTTACAAAGAACCCATCAAATCATCCATTGTAATTTGACTCAATTCCTTAGACTCTTATATTTCTATATAAAATAGATCAAACTTGGTTGCAAGACTCCTTAATACCTTCTCTGTGATCCTATGATCTTGGCAACAACATCTTCATTTTCCTCATTTTTTACTATCGTCAATATCCGTGTGAAAAAATCATTCATGGATTCTTATTCCATTGTACAAAAAAAGTCTCAAAATATCCCTTTAACATACAAAATTTTAATATCTTTACTTTTTCACTATCTTGATAGGAGTTTTTAAAAATATCCCATGTTAATCGTGATTTTATAGATTTTTTTATCCTTGGAAAAACCAAATCAGCAACTACATTTTTAATGTAACTCAATGTTTTCCATCTTTCTTCCTATTTTCCTTTTGAAGGTTTTTTTTTGTGCTTATGTAAGAGCATTTAATGCAGCCTAGTCTAGTGCCTCTATGTATTCACCTTCTACTAGTTCCTATAGCTATTGGGAAAATCACACACACACACACACACACACACACACACACACACACACACACACACACACACACACACACACACACACACACACACACACACACACACACACACACATGTATGCAAACTTATGCATGTATAATATATTTTCTTGCTTATATACGCACTTATATGTATATATGTAATATGTATACACATGTACATATATGTATCAGAAAAAATTATTAAGAATGAGGTATTTTTGCAATGCACTATGTTTAACCAAAATTAAGATTTTTTTTTTTTGAAAAAGGGGGAACATTAATTTCATAAACATGTATTGTAATTCTTCTTTTCAATGATTTGAACATTAAGGTAGCAAGGATTACAATAGAACTAACATTTGAATGTGGGAGACTAGTGCAATGGGAAGAATTAAAAAGAGGAGTGACAAGCAAATGTGATAAAGGAAGAAATTAAAAAAATCCCGTTGGGAAGTTTTGGGTGATAAGGGGAAATTAGGATGAGGATTTGCAGGCATTACATTAGGAAATGGAATTGGAGGGAATCCTGAAGCCACATTTAAGGGAAGGTTTTTCAGCCCATTGCTAAGGACGAATGAATCTAGAACATAAATAATAACAAATCTAGGTTATTTGAAAGGGTTTTATCCTGATATATTCAAGAAGAGGAAAGGAAGGATTTTTGATAAATCCAATATCTTATAGATTGATAGGAAGTGTAAAATAAGTTGTTATTCATTTTTTACAATTTGAAAAAACTACTAATAGTATGATTGATTCAAATTTTATTAAGTCCTTCATAGAGTTATATGAATGGAAATAGATGATTCATATATCTCTATATTGTATGGTTTAGCAAATAAATAATCCTATGATTTGGAGGATCCCCTACGGAAAGTAAAATCCCATTAGAATCCTCCAAATTCTTCTATTAGAATAAAATATAATAAGGAAATGCCTCTAAAACTATCCATTATATGGATTAGAGTGATACCTAGGAAATGAGGAAGACAATGAGGCTATTAGAGGATCTAGATCGAAAGGTTTACGTTTTAGTTCTAATAAAATAGAGACTTTATCGAAGATCAAATACACTGTAAACTTAGAGAAACCATAACATATTAGACTAGTGTAATATCCTAGGTTTGTGGGATCTTACTTTATTCAACTTGGAATGAAAATATTGTTATTTCAACACTACTTCTAAGACAAGTTCTGATATATCAAAATATGGTGGATGAGGAATGTAGAAGTTTGGGGGACCTAACCCTCTTAGAGAAGCTCCCTGTGATGTCTTGTAAAGGGTCATGTTTGGAATCAAGATTTAAAAATACCTGATCATGGTTCTAATTAGCTAACCTTAGATACTTGGTCAAACATTTGTTTATGGTCAAATCCTAAATCTAGAATATAGAGATTGAGTACTATGCCAAAATTGGTTTTAAGGGGAAAATGGTATTGGTACATTCATTATGACCTAATTTTATGAAACTAGAATTTGGTGAATGTTTGAAGTTGTCTTGAATTAGACTATATTATCTACATATAAAGTACTATTGATTGGAATTTTTTCATAAAATTGGTGAAGTTGTGGGTGGCTATTGGAAATTAGATACTAAGTCTTCAAGGAAGGATTCCTCTTTTGTGCATATACAAGTTAATGTGTATGTTGGAAAATGTCTCCTCGGGTTATAATTATTAATATAAATGGGAGAAAATTAGTCCAACAAATTAATTTTGAATATTTGGGAAAGAAGGATAATCTTTGGAAAGATGGAACAAATTTTGGTGGATATGAGCTCCTAAGGCTCTCTCCTACCTATCGTTTTTGTAAGCCCTAGAAAAAAGATATTTCGGCACAAACACAGTCTAGAAAATAAGTCAATAATTTATAAATGAAATATGCTTATAAGAGGAGCTAGGAGAGTAATAAGAAAAAGGTTAATACTTTTAGTGCTTATTATTTTAAGTACAACATGAAATGATTTTTAAGGAAGAATTTAAAAAAAAAAAAAAAAAAAAGTAACAAGGTAGATACTACATAAACAAGCAATCTTACACAAGGGTGGATCAACACAAATAGAAGGGAACGCTCACCGATACCTTGGAAGGAAATCTATATTCTTAACTAGAAAAAAATATGAAAATGGAAGAATCCCATCATCATGTGTATTATGATTGCATAAGAGGTTGCGGGATTTTCTAATATATTATAAGAGGAGCTAAATATGCAACCACAATCAGCTACATAAATGGAGGAATCCTATTAATATAGATCTAACATAATCTAAATATTTTACACATTGTCTCAATCTTCAAATGATTTTCAAAAATTTTGTATCCCTAAATAAAGCATGGAATAATCTCGTACCTTTGTCATCTCCAAAGAGTAAGAAGCGGGGCGAAAATATAGGGTGGAAAAAATACTTGAAGAATTCTTGAAGGGTGTAAAAATAGAATTTTAAAATACTTCGGTAGAAATTTTCTTTTCAACCCAAAGGAAAATTTGCATATGAGGAGGTGTTACATCCTAACTTAACCATAAATCCTTAGGCATGTCAATGTAGTTTTTGGTGTTTCATAGAAGAATGAAAAGATAAAGGCAAACTATTTTAGGATTGAATGTTATAACTTCATGAGATTATGGGTAAGGAATATTTGTAACCCACCAAAATACCAACACAAGGACAACACAAAGAAATACGGGATAATTTTTTTTTGACTTGCTTGACACATAACATGGCGCAACATTTCGTCACCAAGTATACAACTAACACTTGTGAACAACTTGATACAAAGATGGCCATTAAGGCGATGAAACGTTCACACATATCAAGGACAATTTACTTTTCTTTTTGACAAGACAACATAAAATTCCAATCACATAACACACTTACAGTTAGGGCCAACCACAAGGAGTTATTCTTGAGGGTTATTTATTTTAATAAGATATCTAGCAATTCTTAGCTTACGTTTTCCAAGGAGGTTCAAGACATGATTCATACAATTCCTCTTACCAAGCTAAGTTTATTCTTTTGAACTGAGTAATCATCTTTAAATCTTCTCTATTATGACCATTATTTGTTTATTTCGTTTATCAAGATAAGGAGTATTTAAATTCCACAAGGCCATCTACGCTCACCACTAACGCTACTAAGATTCGTTCTTGCTCACAAGACAGCATGGTTTTAAGTTCAACACACTTAAGAGAAGAGATATAAGGTGCCTTGAAAAGGGGTTAGAGGGAGAAGGTCGAGATGAAACATTTTTAGGACCTCATTAGTTATTGCCAGTATTAAATTGAAGCTAGGGCCCTTAACCAGGTTTAACAACAACTTTACTTAGGCTTCGCTAAAAATATTAACAAGGAGTAAGAGAATTTACTTTCCAAATGGTGAGAGATAGATTGTGTGGTTTCAAAATTGTTTTCTCCTGTTTATTAAATCTTATTATCTTCCAGAACAATCCATAGATTTCCTTTAAGTTCGTTTAAGAATTCCACCATGAAAGGGATAGTGTTCATTAGTGTGGCTAGGGGTATCAAGTTATATAATGTTACTTGCAATGATAGTCCTGCCCTTGATTACTTAAAGAATTTCTTGCCCTCAAGTTGGTGACCCCTACGTTACTTTATTTGAATGCAACTTTTAATTTAACTTCCAGAAGTATTTAAAAATCCCATGTTAGTTTACTTATGACACTTTATTACTAAGTCATGGCAAGGTTTAACTCAGAATTTATTCTCAAGGCCAAGTTGAAGCAACACTCATTTACGAGAACAAAACAAGATTACATCATTTCCTAAAATACTGATGCACCACAAGTCACTCAACCACAATAACCAAATTTTCTTATAATTTCAATGATGGTCAAACAATACAAGGTTTCCAAAGTTCAGATGACAAAGTCCACAATACTTTATACTAAGACATTAATCCTCTTTTAAACTTTCCACTGGTCGTTAACTACAGTTGAACAACATACAAAGGTTTTCGAGCAAAGAATCTTCTCAACTGAGGTTGATGACAAAAGTCTACAAATCTATCCCTCATCTACACGCAAAATCCATCTGCAGCAAATTTTCTACAAGAGTCAGTTCACGAGAACTGAGCAAGATAAGGCTACACAAAACCACCATAACTATTATCTAACAATATCACGAAAAGGAAGCACTTTATTACAAGAATTGGTTCAAACCTCTAAACACTATCAACACATCAAGTTATAATAGAGTCTTCATCATGCCAATCAAAGAAGGAGAAGACCTTGTACTTCAGTTAGGAGCAAAAGAAACGAAAGTAATAATCGTATGAGAATGGCCCTTGGCCCTATAAGGAGATATAAACAATTTAGCAAAGAACAAAATTCCCATCAAGTAAGTAAATAACAATAGTTACAAGATTGAGATTTGATATATATACACCAACCATCTAGAAAATTTATCAAAGGTACCATACGCATAGACTAACATAATATATTTCTAAAAGAACAAGAGTTGATCGGCCCAAGAAAGGGGAACCACGGGTTTCAACAATTAACACTAAAAGTCATACATAATTGAGTTTCAACCGGAAATCAAATAGAGTATACACACAGCATAAGTTTCGAAGCGAAGGCAAGGTATACTAGTTTTGACCATTAACTACGAGATTTTCCAATCATCCAAGAAGGGTCAAAGTCTTACAGGCTAGTAGCAAGCATGCGAGAGAAGAAGGGGGTTCCGTCACACAAGAGTATACAATAATGTCATCAAAAAATTTTATAACACTAAGGATTTGCAAACCTCCACTACAATACTAATGTTTGGTTAATTTAAAATAAATTACCCATATCCCAAAACAACCAAATTTTACGGCAACTCTTGGTAACGTAGTCAACCGTCGCACAAATAGATACAAACATAATTTCTAAGTGACTTTAACAAACAAAACCTTCCGCTATGAATTCATAAGGTTATCACACGAAGGCTGAGTTCTTCCCGAAGGTCAATCACATTTAAGGAAATCTCCATCACAAACTATTACAGTAATTACGTGCATAAAAACTGACCAATATTAATTAATAGCATTAACATTACAAGGAGAAAATAATTCCGGTGAGGAAAAACAGAAGAGCACCATCAGCAATAATTCACGAGGGGCGGTTGGACCAAAACTATTCTAGTGTCAACGAGGTACTGGATTCGCACAATGAAACCTCGAGCTTAGTTGATTCGAAAAGCTAGTTATGATTCAAGTTGATAGGGATGGTCAAGGTACTTCTTGAGAATGGCCTTGCAAGCCTAGAAACGCGATGAAAGGTAAGATAAGAGTCTAAACACGCGATCAGGAAAACACATCGCACACAAACGTTTTCATTCTAAAAGTTTACTACCGAAACTCAAGCTGGCTAGCCCCAAGCATTGATCACACAATCTTACAACCTTTCTTTCTCGATGCCAAAAGGTTATCAAAGGGACTTGCGTAGGAGCTAACAAAATAACATCAAAAGACAAACTTGAGTGCTAGGGAGGGCTTCATAATTATCGTAAACTTACTTCCATGATAACGAAAATACTAGTTTGATCAACATAATAACTTGCAACTCAATCGCAGAGAAGAATTAATACATAAATAAACAGACGAAGTTCTATCACTCAAGCAAGAGAAACATAACATTTAGAGGTGAGGGCACACGCATCCTTTCGATCAACATACTGACAATGATAAAAACTAAAACAAGGAGAAACGAGCGTAGAAGGGGAAATCTCCCATCATGACATCCAACAAGAAAATCAATGCAAGGAAAAAGCTGGTTTGATTTCACAATAATTTTAAATAAAAGTAACAATAGAAAATTTTATAAATATCTTTCCTTTTCCTCCGTTCGAAGGTTTCAAGGACACCGCCCGGACCAGCAACTACCATCCTCAGGTCAAATCTCCCCTTTTATAGGCTAGCACTCAAGCTCCATTCTCGTCTATGCTTTGCCTGGGCAGAGAGCTCCAAATTAGCCCTAGAACTTCTGTAGGCCCCATTTTTGGCAATATGAGAGTCACAACATACATGTGTGTTCTTGTGCTGATGAGAGGTGTCTTTGGTCATGATTTGACAAGTCAACACACAGTAATGCTTCTCACAATGACCGCAACAGGTTTTCTTTTCTGTTTGCAAGTTAATAGAGTTTCTATTGTTTGAGACGAATTTTCTAGTGAGCTAACAGCCATAACAGCCCTCGGATTACCACAGCAGCCCCTCAAACTTCTTAGCAAACGAGTTTGAGACATATACAATGATGCATCAAGGCCTGGCATATAAAGCAGTACTACCTTTGATATCAGAGGCTTATTTTTGATAAATATCCATGATGGCATCACTCCATCTCCAAGAACCCAAGTAATTAGCCCTTGAATATCCTGTAAACGTAATGCAGTGTGGGCTTCTGGTGTCTTTAAAATAGCTTCCGCCCTTGCCTGGGGCCATAAACATCAAAATAAGCAGGGGCATTTGCATTTGCATGTTGATGTTGAGGTGAAGCAGATGGAGATGATCCCATTTGTGACGGAGGAGGATAGTTGATAATAAGAAAGGAAGTAAGTGGTGGATTTTGCCTTAAATTATTTTTCCTTGCATTGCTGCAACCAGCAGTGGGGTGGGTGAATTGGACAGAAAAAAAAAATCATTGGGCGAGGACTTTTCACAAGGATTTTCTCTTTAGTTGCCACTGAGAAAGGGGGTATTTGACTCCAATACCTTCACATGATAAGCGCCTTATCAAGGTCTCTTTAACAACTGTGGCGTGTAAAGTACTTGAACAGAAACGTCTCAGATATCTCTCCCGCTTACCACCCTACCAGTGCTGGACTTAGGATGGTAGATGCTTCACACAGGGCCTATGAGTTTGCATCAGCAAAGGGAGAGCAGGGGATCGGGAAAGCGAAGCGGTAGGTGGAAAGGGGTTTACGTTTTCACTGCATCGTCAAGCGCTTCTCCACATTTCTTCTAACCAAACCCCATCCAAGAATCGAAGCTTTCCCACAACTTATTTCCTGCAGAGTCACGCGCACACTGGTTTCACCGCTCGAAGAAGGGCTTCCTTTCTTTGAATCAAGCTTCTACGGTATTGCGCTTCCACAAAACACTTCTGTCTACGTTATGCAGACGAGGGTTTCCGTCTCTTGAAGAGGTATATGGGAATTCTTTCCGTTAACAGGATCATCTCTCGTCACATAGTCGATTTTGATACAAATATCTTGAAGGAGAATCCTGAGTTTGAGGATGCAGTCGATACAGCAATGATGACATCATAGTTGGGCTGACTGCTGATCCGGTCTCGACCAAACCCGCAAAGACACCTCCTAGAGCAGCAAGCTAGCCTCAAGATTTGATCGAGCTTCTTCCATGTTAAATTCACCACCTGGACAGAAGTGACTTTCCAAAATGCAAAGGCAAGACAGCTCCACCAAAACTTTATCTCGTTCTTCTACTACAGCTGCAAGATTTTGCACAACTGATCACGACTGTGGTCGCGTGCAACCAGAACAGCAGGAAAATCATTGCAAAAACAGCCTGCGCGGCCATGGCAAGGAGAGAAACAACCAAGGAAGAGCTTCTAAAGGCCTGCGACTCCACTGAACTACCTGTACCGCACCATTTTGAGGATCCAAACCCTCTCACGCAACACCAGGGTGACAGACCTTCATTTCACCATCAACGAATCCACTGTCCAGAACACGCTGAAGCAATTCATCTGTTTCAGCATTTGATGGAGTGCAAAACAAGCATACGCGGTTTGGGCAGAAAACAACAGGCACCAGCGGGTTGCAAGTCAAAAGAATTAATGACTGGGGCATGTGCGGCCACCAACCAGGAAGAAAAACTGAACACGCCAAGAAAAGGGTGCAGGGCTCTTTAATGCCATGGCGGGAGGGAGACAAACACAAGGAAGGTCAAATAAAAATCTGATTCCATCACGTCGCACAATAAAAGCTCCACCTTCCACGCCAAGGAGATGAAGTTGGCCGAGCCCAGGTAGGTTAGGGGGCATTACAATATTGAATTGAGTATGAAGAATCTTATATGGTCATAAGAGGCCAATGGGATTACTACGGATTTTGGGCTTGTTGCATAAAACTTGATGCTTGCATAGAATAGGTTGTTTACCTTATCTCATGTTCAAGTGAAGCTAGGGACCAAAATAAAAGTGGCATATCCATAGTATCGGTCTAGGAAAAAGGCACGATTAGTTACTCCATACAATATATCCATGAAAAATCCCAAACCAAACGTAGGAAATAATCCTACTATAAGGAATGAGAAAGAAGAAGGAATATGTTCTCACAAATACCCCCAAGAACAACTTTTGAAACCCTAATAATTTTGTGCAATGCAAGTTAGCGAGGTGATCTACAAGGATTTATAAATATGTCAAAGAACCTATTGTTCACTCGAATGTACTATAAGAAAAGAACTTCATCTTGAATGTTCTAATGAATGAAGTGTATGTGAATCTCAATTTTCTTTGTCGATGGTTCTCAATAGGGTTGTAAGAGATTTTAATTTCACTTTAGTTTTCATAGAGAAGTATAGTCATTGAATCCTATTGAAATCCAAACTATGTTTATAAGCTGTCGAATCAAAAATTGATAACTCATTGTAACTACTTCCCCGTACTCTACCTCTAAGGTTGAAAGTGTAATAACCAGTTAAGTTTTGCATGCCCAAGCAAGTGGAGAAAACCAAGAAAAAAGGTATCCAAAAGTAGAACACTTGTCACCAATATAAACTATCCACATTGAATCAGTATATCAAACCACCTGAATAGAACCCTAGTGTAGTGTAACATGGGAAATTCCCTAAAAATAGCATAAAATCCATTTAACATATTTCTACTAACTACTATGAGGAGAATGTGAAAATAGAGATACAAGATCTACTACAAATGAATAAATTGGGCAAGTATGGATCAAGTACATGAGATTTCCAACCAACTACCTATACAATGTAGGATCACAAAGTGGAGAGGTACAAGTGGAAGTAAGAGTAACTACATAATGGAAAGGATATGGACTTGAATTGTGATAATCAATATCAAAATACTCTATAAGATCATGGGTGTAATTTTTTAGACTCAAATGAATCCTCGAATAAGTATGAGAAATTTGTAAACCAAGGAAATAAGACAATAACCCGAGATCTATCATGTCAAATTATGTGGAAATATCCCTTTGAATAGTATGAATGTGGAAAACACATTTTACAATAAGTAGAAAATCATCAACATATAAGAAAAGTATCACAATATCCTTGCCAACATATTGGAGATGTATTATAGGATCGGAGTTATAGCAAAAAAATAGCGAGAGAGAACAAAAGAATCCATCTTCTCATACTAATCCCGAGAGGCCTTTTTGAGATCATAAAGAGTCATTCATAGTCTAAAAATAAATGAATATCCATTATTAAACCATAAGGTCTCTCCATGTATATTTCCTTCTGTAAATATCCATGTAAGAAGGCACTCTTCACATCTATATGGTATACGTGCCACCACCGCAAGGCACCAATATCAAGCATAAGGTGTACATAATCCATCTTAGCAATGGGTCGAAATTCTTAGACTATTCAACACCTTAAAATTTTGATAAATCCTTTGCAACAAGATGATACTATACTTGTAAATGGACCCATCAAATCTATATTTACTCGGTATACCACTTACACCTAATTATATTTATTCCTCTAGGAAGAGATACCATATACCAAGTGTTAAATTATTCATCAAAGAAGAATGCTCAATTTCCATCACATCATCTCACTCTAGTATCCCATGATCTGGTGAAAAATATTGTGGACCCTTAGAAATTGCTTGACACAAAAGTTTAGAACCTATAGAATGTGCATAATGATGCCTAGTGGGTGTAAGATCCTATATGAAAGGTGTTGCCTCAAAATTTATACTATTAGACCACTTAGGCATAGTGAAAAAATAAGTGATAATAAGATCCTCATCGATATCCATAGCCTCCTAAAAATGGATCCTTAACATGAGATAAAGAAAAGAAAGTAGGCATCAAAGAAGATGAAGAATCACAAGGAGAGAAGTGCTCATCAAACTGAATATGTATTCGAAAAAATACCTCATGAGTATCAGGATTCAAAATTTGATAAGATCTCATGTCCCTATAATACCTTACGAATATCAAGGGTTCTCTTCTAATCCAAGGATTTCCTTTTCTTATTTTGTGCAAAGGCCCAATCATGACTCGAAAGACTCAAAAAATGAGACATTGGACTTAGTTTTGGAGTAAGGTTCCTCTGAGTCAAATGCTTAAGGGATTTATGTGGTGTGGTATTGATAATGTAGTTAACACAATTAACTTATTATGTCCAATATATAAGAGGAAAATATCTAGAATACATCATGCGAGTTAGTAATTTCCTTCAAAAAAATATTCCACTTTTTAAAGCCATTATGTTGTTAAGCATGTGGAATAGAATTTTCATGAATAATCGCATGAGTTGCAAAAAATTAGAAAAAAATCCTAAGAACTCCCCACATTATCATTACAAAGGTTTTTTTGCAACTAGAAGATTCTTTCTTGAACAAAGCCTTAAAGACTTTGAAGTGTGAAAAACATCACTTTTTTACTTGATAAAATAATATTAGAAGCAAAATGATTAGGCGAGTGAATAATTCATATAATAATTTTTACTTCATTTACGAAACCATGCTTTAATCATTTGATTTGTGTAATGCCCACTTCCCTATGACACTTAGTTGATTATCATTTTGACTTATGCAGACTTTTGGATATGGACATGACTTATACTTACGTTGATTAGCATGATGTTTTGTGACTAGATGCATTTAGGTTATGATTGGATTTTGTTTTCAGTATGATCTACACTGACTCATGGACAGACTATTGGATACTGATATTATTTTTATATGGATATATTGCATGTGTTCTAACATTGGATTTCTTCGCCATGATAAGTAGGATGTAGTTGTTGAATTTACATTGCTATAACTTTGGATAATGAAGGAATGCATAATTAAGTTGTGATTAAAACCTTGAAATAATGGATAATTGAATTACGTATAGATGTTAATGAATTTCATGCATATGGTTATTTTGGACATTTTGACATGGCCGCAAGGCCGAAGGAGGTATTTTGCATTTTGTAGGAAACACAACATGATCACAACCATGAGGGGGATTGGGAACCAAACACAATAGAATGTCGGGTGGTTACAACATTTGGTCGTCAAGGCAACTAGTAAATTGTATTGTGTTACCTTTATTCTTTTATGTGTTAAGAAAAAAATTCCATGAGGGGGAAATTTTCTAATGTGACCAAGGGGGTAAGAATTTTAATTACTTGTTTTAACTTACTTTAGTAGGTGATTTTATTTGTGATATCTTTTTAAAATTTCTTTTGCTAAGTATGTTTAGAATTAATTTAACACCTTGTTTTAAATTTTAAGTTTTGGAGGGAAGTCTAGTGGATGTAATTAATTTTGATGGTTGGCTCCTTGAGCCTTGTGTTTGCCTCTTGTATTGAATGCTTGTTTTGAGTGTTGACCACTCCAAATCCTTTGAATCTCGAATTTGAGATTTAGGGGAATTTTGGGGGACTTGTGGGACAAGTTGAACTTGTCCCACACTTCCCAAAACCCCTTACCAACCATATCTATGGGTTGGGAAGCCAAAAAGGGGATTATTTATTGTTTTGGGAAGGGAAATGTGACTTTGGAGTGCACTTGTCTTCCTTTTTGCATTTATTTGTGCCTTAAGACACATGGGGAGGGATGGATGTGGATGAGAGATGTCATTCAACCCAACCACCCATTTATGGTGTTTTGGGATTTGAGTTGACTAAAGGGAGGTGGTCTTGAGGATGTGTGATGTGGCATCCTACAAGGAGCCACATCACCCTCACTCTTCCCTTTTGTCTATTTATGGAAACTTCCTCTCTTGTTGAGGGGGTTGGAGGTTTTTGTTGAGGAGTTCTTTTCTTTTATTTTCTTTTGGGAGAGGAAAGAATTGGGGGGAGAAAGAAAAAAAGAAGGAGCTTGGGCTTGCATGCTTGGATTGTTTTGGAGGGAGCTTGGACAAAGCTTCTTGGCTTAGGCTTCTCCAATGGAGAGGTAGGAAACCTTCTCTCTTTTTTTGCTTTCATATTGTTGTTGCTTCTATGCTAAATTTGTGGATAATGTATGTTTACTTTTGTGTATTGTGAAAAATGGATAGAATGCTTATTGTGTAGTATAGGAGAGGTCTATGGGAATACTCATGAGGGAGGCATAAGAGTAGAATAGGATATTGTGGAGGGAGTTTGAGAGGGATGCCCATCTTGGGTAAGAATGTTCACATTCTTACCTTGTCCTTGAGGGAGCCATAAGAGGAGGGAGGCATAAGAGTATGGGAGGAAAAAGGGGTACTTGAGGGAGGCATAAGAGTCATAGGGGCTTGAGTTTTATTGTGGAGGGTTTGGATGGGCATCTCATCTCAATGGGGAGGCATAAGGAAAACTTTCCCATAGTTCCTTCTCTTGTTGGCTTGGATGAAAGCCTTGTTGTGAAAAGTATTGTGTTAATTGTGTTTCCTTTTTGTTTCTTCTTTTAAACCTTGAATGTTGTGAAGAAAATTGTATTGTGGAAGCAAGTATTGTTGCCTTGAGTTGGAGACCACCCTTCATTGTGTTGTGTTTGGGGCTCGGGGGTCAATGGAGGAGATTGCTTCTCTTCTCCATTGAGTTTTGGTTGGGAGGAGAGTGTTGCCTCTCCCCCTATCTTGGTTGTGATTTGAGCTACTTGGAACTTGGAGCATGGATGAAGAACACCTTGGAGCACAAGAACCTTGTTGTTGACAATGTAAAAACATCATGTATTTACCCACCTTGAGTGGAGGAAAAATGTAATATTGCTTTGCTTTCTTTAGATTCCATTATTGCAAATTTGTTTCCACATGAAGTAGGATATGTTGTAAAAGATTTTGAAGGAAAGTTGTTTTTTGAACTTCATTTGTAAGCTTGTAATAGGGATGGAATTAAAAGTTGCAAGAAATGATATGTGCCAAAAAGGGTTGTGACAATCTTGTGAATATACTATTGGGAAGTTTGTTGTGTAAACCTTCTTGTTGCAATGCCTACAAATATTTTAAACGTTTTTTTTTTTTATAGATTAGGACACTGTGAGTGGTCTTAGCTTCACAAATATCAAGCTGCATGGCAGGCCTCGCAACTGCCCAAACAAATGTAAAGTTAGTCTCAAAATCAAGACCAGTCAATCACCCTTAAATCGTGTCTAAGAGAATAACTGCTAATATAAAAAAATGATGATACGTTTCAGTAGATATGCCTGATAGACAACTTGATACACAAAGCACTGACTGTCACAGAGAATATTTAAATTGTTGCAATGCTTGCAAAAGTGAGTTTTGTGGTCGTCTATTTAAGAGTGTTGCAATAGACAAGCAATAGTTGTTGGTATAAGAGGTCCATAGTTGACAGATGGCATATCCGAATTTATAGCAACACCCTGCACATTTGACACAAAAAAACCAATCTCGGCATCAGTAAAAACCAGGGCCACCAAACGAGCAGTGGTTTAAAATTTCAAAGGAATGAGTTAACATGATTTAAGTGCAGCGTCCACAGTTGCACTTAATGATTGAAATATCTTCCAAGATATACCATACCTTTTGACAAAAACGACCTGAACGAGCAATCCTATGAATGTAAAGCTCACGATTGTTGGGAAGATCGTAGTTTATCACCATGGAAACCTGAACTTTATAAAAGGTTGAATGTAAATGTACTTCCAAATAGATAGAAAGAACAGAGGAAAGGGCCAAGGATAAGAACTTGCCTGCTGAACAGCTGGCAACTTATTTGGACAGGTCGCTGTCTTCTTTTTAAATGCCCTTCACTGTTCTAAATCGTTTGGATTAAATCTCACAAAGGAGAATCCCAAAAAATTGAAGATACATTCAATGCTGAGCAGATAACAACATAGATGGACGACCTGTTTGTTGTGCGCCTTCACTGCCTGACTGTTTCACGGTACAGGCGTGATTGTGGAATCCCCGTCGAGCACACACCTTGTAGCACCCAATGAAAGTGGAGGTAACTCGCCCTTTCCCATGCGCTGGAGCTCTTTCATAATCCACACCCTCTGTCCACGCGCCTGTAGATACTCCTCTAGCAGAGGGAACAGCGGGCCGATGCAATGAATTATAGGATTGCAAATCAGAATAAAATATTTGAAACCTACTGCCACTTGGGAGTCGTTTGCACGCCAAGGGGGGAGTTAAATTGCATGATAAGATGGTTGAGCCACCCACCCTCTCCGACCAGGATTTCCAACTAATTCCTTTTATTGTGTCTCTGCGTATCATTAAGGCAGTATTGGTCCAGAAAGAACCGCATAAAAAGAAGAGCTCAAAGTCCAAACCCACTAAATCAATAAGTGCGGAAGAGTTAATAGACTAGGCTTTGCACGAGTTGGATGATAGGCTTTTGACAATATGTATTTAACTTGTGAGCTGTGTGGATTGAAACGGAGTAGCTAATTTTGGCGAGGGTATTTAGGAATTTATTGATTACTTCTGAAGGCTAAGTCATTTGTGTGATATTTGTATTCTTTACTTTTCATTGTTGCTTGTATGTGTTCCTTTCTTTGCTCAACATTGTACTAAAATTGTAGCCGTATGGTTGTAGTTAAGTGCTAGTAGTTTTGTGAGGTTATCATTCTTCGGTCGAGATTAGATCCTTGTTAGTGCATGAGCCTTATAATCTTGACTTTTTATGAATCCCTTTGTTCTCTTTTCACAAAATAAATAAATAAATACGACTAACCTACTTTATGAAATGTGATCTCGATTAAATACTATATTATAGCCATGTTACGTTCTTAATGCAAAAACAAAAAAAAAAAATTGGAACTTCATAGCTGGCAATGAAATAGGCATCTTGGCTAAACTTCTTACACCAATATGATTAAGTATAAATTAAGATTCTTTTATTCCTCATTTCTAACGCTTAGTACACTTAGTTTGTATAAGAGGAGTGAATTCTAATCATACACCCTTCAAAAAAAAAAAAAATTGTCGCATTTTCGGGACGTTTGTTTGTTTGTGGCGTCGTCGTCGTCATTGTCGTGAGTGTAGCGTCGGCTATTTCACGGTGTTACAATTTGTCCATTCATCATACATAACCATGTGATCTTATTAAAATATGCAACAAGATACCAAACACACGAATACCATATGCAACATGAAAACCCACTGAAGCAAAATTGTATTTAGCCATGTTTCAAATTTAGTGAGGCATTACCCCCACAAGGAGAACCAACCCCTAGTTTAGTATTGCACCAACCCTAAAAGGAACACCAACCCCTAATTTAGTGAGGCACCAACCCCACAAGGAGAACAAAACCCTAATTTAGTAGAGCACCAACCCTACAACGAGAACCAAACCCTGATTTAGTGAGGTACCAACCCCACAAGGAACACCAGTGTGATATGACTATTTCCCATTTAATAATCATAATATTTTACTATATAAAAATCCGCCTAATGTATTTTCAACCAAAAAAAAATAGTTAAAATATTAAACATAACACAATGGGAAGGAATCTATGTGCCTCAAGTAATCCCTATTAGATGCTTTAGATATGCATGCCTAGGTCGACTATGTGTGGCTCAAGAAAATCCTAAGTGATACAAGAGATTCAACACCTCAAGCTATGATAATATTATCGGGATAAAATATGTAACAAATAATCCTCTTTCCCTAACCAGAACCTGTCTTAGGTTATAGTTTACGTACCCCAAATAGGACACCACATTAGAATGCCCCTCTCCAATGCCCACCACTTGCGTTCACTCATTATCAAATAACAATTACTTGATCACACAAATTCCTATGGGTATTAAACAATTTTTACTAATTACTTTACAAATATTAATATATTATTCAAATAGTAACAATTAATTACCCTTCTCAACGCATTTGTGTTGTAGAAATTCTTTTTATTTTATCCACCATTAAAGGGGTCTTCAAATACTTAGAATATTTCCATATAGGTATATCCAATACCCATTCATCTTGGGTTTAAATAAATTTTACAGGTGGGTCCATATAGGTATATCCAATCCCCATTCATCTTCGGTTTAAATAAATTTTACGGGGTGGGTTTGGTAACCTACACACCTTTTCATAAAAATAAATTCAATTAATTGCATACACTCATAATGACCATAATTATTAATTTTAATCCCCCTTTTAAAAAGGACTTTGAGAACTTATTTTACTCTTTATTCCTCCCCATTTTAAAGAAGTTCAATATACCTCCCACCCTATTTTAAAGGGGTCTTTATTTATTACTTTAGCATTTAATTCTTTATTCATTTTCTTTCCAATTTTCTCAATGGGGAATTTGTCAAATTACATTTCTTCCTCCTAAAAACACCCTTTTAATTTGATAGAGTAGTTTAGTTAAATTTTATCCATTTAGATCATGATAAAAATTCAATTTCTATTTCTATAATGTCATTGAACTTTTAAAAATACTTGATAATAGTTTTTAAATAAAAAAACCTTAGCCTATAGTTTACTTTAAAACATAATTACCAATTTCCTATAGTCTTTTATATTTGTATATTTAAGGTTATTAACTAATAATATAAAATATAGACATAATATTTTTAGAATTATATTAACATTTATGCATGTTTTAAACACTTCATTTAATTTCTCTACTTAAAAACATAAATTTAAATGTTTAATCCTAAAATAATTTAATATAATTTAAACTTTAATTCACTTATCTATTTAAAAAATTATTTTTAGTCCACTGTTATTTATATTATTTTACATGCATGCAAAATAACACATAAAAACGCCACCAATACTTATTCCCTCATTTCTAATACACTAATTACAATATGAACCTAAAGGTTAAATATAGTTCTTCATAAAGTATCTTTGGTGGCCAAGATAATAGGAAAGAAATGCTATATTAAGTGACGCATAACTAAACACCAACCTAAACTCCAGATCAGGCGTCAATAAACAAAGATAAACAACGTAAAAACAATAGTCTAACAATATATTAACTACGTCAAGCAATAGTCAAAGGGATGGTTGAGGAGAGGAGGAGGCAAAAAAAAACATATGTATAATCTATAGTGTGGAGGACAAATATTCCCATAGAAAATATTTGAATGCAAATGTGGGAAGCATTAAAGAGGGGGAAAACTTAAAATAAGTTTTTGCAGCTAACAAAATATAATAGCTTCGGTCCATATTTAAGAAAATATGGACCAAAGCTTAACTATCCACTATGACAATCAAGCCAATTAACAACATTCTACAATAGTAAATGGAGGACGTAGTTGTGCTCTATTATATTCCCAACATGTTAATTCATGCTTAAAATTAAGGTCTATTTCATCACCTCTTAATCAAGAGTGTCATCACCTTAAAATTAGTGTTTTAAGTGGGTAAGTTTAATTTTAATACCTAGGTCATATGACTATAAAAAAATAAAGAGATTTATTAAACCCCATAAGAAAGTGGGTATGGATATATTCAGGGGGGTTATTGGATAGCCTTTAATATAGTTTAAATATAGTTACATATATTATTTTGTTTATAGGATTAATCTTTATTTTAGAGTTTAAAAACATTAGTATTATAAACATTTATGTAACTTTTTATTTGAAGAGGTATAGGAGATAGAAAATTGTATTTTCAAATAAAATAGATGAAATATTTATAACACAATACTAGGAGACAAAAATAAGACTTGAGCTAAATCAATTTCCTATTCTCATGGAGTATTGTCTACCAGCAGGAGAACTTATGTAAATTGAATTTACTTGAACTTTTCATGTCTTTTCAAGTAAGACAAAACAATTAAATATAAATGTAAGTTTAATATAAAAAGTATTAAAATAAAAATTGTAATGTTTCTACGAGAAGTCGTTATTATTATTATTGTTGTTGTTGTTGTTGTTGTTATATAATCATTTAATATTGAGCTCTTTATTAAAAATTCTAGACTTTTTTTAATAAGTTTGATATTTATTTATTTAGATTATATACAATTTTTAACCCATGTCACAAGCCTTATAAGATAAATTCATTTGATACAAAAATGTGATATGAATTTTTCCCATTTAATAATCCTAATATTTTACCATATAAAAATCCTCCTAATGTATTTTAAACTAAAAAAAAATAGTTCAAAGATTAAACATAACATAATGGGGAGGACTTTGTGTGCCTCAAGTAATCCCTACGCCTAAGTGAGGACTATGTGTGGCTCAAAAATCCTAAGTGATACCATAGATTCAACACCTCAAGCTATGACCGCATTATCAGGAGGAAATATGTAACAAATAATCTTCTTGCCTGGCCAGGAACCATCTTGGGTTATACTTTACGTACCCCAGTTAGGACACCCCTCTAGAATGCCCCTCTCCAATGCCCACCACTTGCCTTCACTCGGTATCAAATAACAATTACTTGATCACACATATTCCTATGGGTATTAAAACCTTGCACCACAATTTAAATAATTTTCAACGTAGGGTTTCAACCAACATACCCGTTCAAAACAACTTTTATTAATTACTTTACTAACATTAATATATTATTCAAATAGTACCCATTAATTACCCTTCTCAACACATTTGTGTTCGAGAAGTTCTTTTTATTTTATCCACCCTATATTAAAGGGATCTTCAAATATTTAGAATATTTCCATATAGGTATATCCAATCCCCATTCATCTTTGGGTTTAAATAACTTTTACATGTGGGTTTGGTAGCCAATAGACCTTTTCATAAAAATAAATTCACAATTAATTACATACACCCATAACGGGTCCATAATTATTAATTTTAATCCCTCCTTTTAAAAAGGAGTTCGAGAAATTATTTAACTCTTTATTACTCCTAATTTTATATGGGTTCCTATGTACATTTCTCCTACCCTATTTTAAAGGGGTTTTAATTTATTAATTTTTTTCCAATAATATTCATTCTTTCTAAAATAACTTTAGGATTCAATTTTATGTCTTTTTATCTTGATTAAATAACTTTAGAATACATAATAATTAATTCATTTCATTTTAATTAATCACTAATTTTTAAAACATAATATTTTCTCAATGGGAAATTATTCACATTACAATCAATCCCTAGTTTAGTAGAGCACCAAACCTACAAGGAGTACCAACGCCTAATTTAGTGAAGCAAGAACTCCATAAGCACTTTGTAAAACCCATAATATGATCAAGAACCAACAAAGCCACATTTGGATGAAGTAATCTTATGTCTTATTACTACCACAACTGATGAAGATTTCATATTCAACTCACACGTATTTAAAACTTATTCAAACCCTCATTCCTTCAACTCATTCTTCCTTCTTATTTCATGGGATGATTTAGATTCATACCCTTTCACACATGGTCTATAACCTTCTTCATATTTTTTTCCAACATATTCAGTTATGATTTCATGCCTTAACACCACTTACACTTGCTCATTCAAATCACACTTTTCCCTCTCACCGTACATATTCAAATTTGAACAAAAAACACTTGCATTATACGCTTCTCAACTAAAAACATAAAACAAGTAAGTCCTATACTAATATCTTAATAAATACAACTCAAAAACATAATCAACTAATCTACATTCACAAAATGGACCCATATAGTTTGGCCATGTACCAAGACACCAAGCAAGCCCAAAATAAGCTCAAATCCCCATCAACTTGATCATTAAAGACCACAAACCTCATAACCATGATTATTCAAGCCACAAAATATCTCTCATATGTCAAATATGACATAACAAAATCAACTTTGGTTGAACATTATCTTTCACTAATCAAATTATTCATAATCCTACCAAGAAGGATCATATCCTTCACCAAACAATTGTTTCCAGAACCAATATTCACTTATCATGCTCAAGACCACACCAAAACACCTCTACTATTGCATGTGACCACTCATTGGGAATACATTGACTTTTATATCACATAGATGATCTATATAGCTCATGAAACATCCATTAATGAAAACCAAACCAACTTTCCTTTTCACCAAACCGAGCTTCCTGAGAAGGACATTTTATAAATTCAACTAGTTTGCACCCTTTATTTAACTATCAATACTTATAAATTTATTTAATAGGTAAAAATTTATCTCTATTAACTCTCCAAAAGATATCAAGCATCAACAAAACCAAAATAAGAGACTTCTACCTCCATCTTCTAGAAAGAGCAATAATGTCATACAAACAAGTAACCTTCTTCTTCATAAAATGAGTTGGATGACCTATTAAATATCCTCATCATGAGATAAAAATACACCATTGAAAATAAATTTGAATATAATTTCCATAACACCTTACATTTCCTTCCAAATCTAAATGCGAGGCCTTTACTCAGTCCATCTCTCGAAACTATCCAAAACTACATAAAGACCAGGTCTTTCTAAATATGGTACACTTTTCCCCTTATAAAGTCAACCATGATCTAAATCTATCATGGACATCTAGAAAAAATCCTAGGCTAAAAATAATGTCAACTTATTTCATACCTCTTTTGGAAAATGTTTCCCCAAACTAAACATCCTCATAAAATTATGTTAGGTTATAGAGCCTATTTTCATGTGAGAAAGTGTTGAAGACTGTACACTTTCCACAGTTGTCTTGTCGGGGTTGTGGAGCCTATTTTTAAAATGTGCCCGATATCTTGTGAAACGTGCTTTTCTCATATGGGCGGGATTTTGACCCATAGGTTTATGGGATGGTTTTGGCCCATGGTTTTTGATACCCACATTTTTGTAAAACTACTTAAGCATTTGTCTATTTATATGGTTTTATGCATATGGTAGGTATAATGTAACATTGCAGATGTGTTTTAAATTCGGGTGTGAATTCTGTAGAGTTTGTTGAGCATAGCTAGTAATAAGATCTAGGTATTGTATTGAGAGAGTGGTGGCTTTTAATAAAATATGAGCAAGTGATTATTAGTGGACATAGCCCAAATTGGGTGAACCACGTTAAATCTTCTCTTTGTGTTGTGTTATTTTATTCTAGAATTTTTTTAAGATCTGTAATATTTTATGTATATTAGTTTTTACTGCTATGCGATTCTATGAGGGATTATTACGCATATTTTATCTCTTATTTCCCAACAAATTACCTATTTGATCGGGACCCACAAATCATCACATGTTCTAATATGCATTTCTAGAAATATGGAGTAATTCTCTACAACCTCCACTAATCATATTAACAAAAACAATCCATTCTATCATAGTACAAATAAGATCTTTCCTACCGCTCTTAACCTAAGGTTTCAAACTCATAAGAAGAAATTTACCTTCTTAACATTCGTTCATAAAGAATAACCAGTCATTTAACCTCATTAATTCTCTAAAACCTTATTAGCTCCATGATTCATCATCATGGAAATTTTTATGGGCCCATGTAAAGGTTAAACATGTCATCCAAGCAAATCTTTCAACTATTGTGCTAAAAAACATGCTCTTAAGAACCATGTTTTGGTCTAAACCTCATATATTCCCAAATCCCGATCATAACAACCTAAATTTTTTCCCACAACACTATGAAACCCTATTATAACATCTCCAATCATTGCTTTATCACAAATATTTCTACATCTTCATGTTCCATCTCATTTCCATGAGTATCCCTTATGGTTTTGCAGATTCTAGGGCATACCAAAATAAACTAACAACCGAAACGAAACATGAAACATCTACAAAATATATCTAAAATATACAAACAACAAAACATAACTCCTTGAATTTCTTAAATAATTCACATATACCTGCAAATGATTATCATGCTCCAATATGCTTTCAAATGCTAGGATTAGGCCTAATTTACACCATGACCAAGTAGTCAAACATCATGAATATTCTTTGAAGCTATCTAAAAGAACCTTCCATATTTTATAAAACATGTCTCACACATTTGTATACTTTCATGAGATCATATACCTATGCACCTCACTCCCATGCTTCATTTTTCCTTAACGCACCTAGAATATATCTACATGATAACTTGTAAACCATGAACAAACATGTACTTGTAATCCTCCACCTTACTCTGCATCTTCCATATCAATAGGACCATCATATAATATCATAATCACAAACTTTGGTCATACTATGAAGCAATTTGTTCATACTCCCAACAAAATAGTTCGGACTCGAATAAATCTAGATGATAGCTTACAAACCCTACTCAAAATTGTACTTGCATTCCTCAACCTTACTCTACATCATCCACATCAATAGGACCATCTTCTAATATCATAATAAAAAAACTTTAGTTAGAATTTAAAGCAACAAGTTCAGACTCCGAAAAAAATAGTTTAGACCCCAAATAAAATATAATAAACTTTAGACTAACTCTAAAGTATTTAATATTCCATATTGAAAACACTCATACTCCTTTCTAAATAATGTGAATTCACCTTTTACATCAATGATGAATCAAACTCACATATTCCAACAATCTCCCCTTTATCATTGATGGAAAACAATCTAGTTCTTCTCCTCCTTTTTACATTAATGACAATTCATACTTGTACATATATGGTCTTCATCCTCTTCAACAGATTTGCAGCTCTTCATGAGGAAAAACATCACCAAGGTTTGTTATGTTAATTTATGAACTTTATTACCTTAGGTAATTAATTATTCATTAAGTTAATTAGTTTATATATTTTTGTATGGTTTTATAGCCATATTTGTCATATTATATCATAGGTTATATTGTTATGTAGTTGTAACAATTATTTATTTGATTTATTTTGCTTCCTGGATGTATTTTGGAAGCTATTGTTATTATTGTTGTACCTATGCAACATCTCACTTGTCTGCACATGGTTGTTCAATTCCTATAAGAAATGCAGCCCATATAACATAAATTTATTAGATTGATTATTAATACAATTAACCAGATTCCATCCCTATTTACAATTTACATTTGGTACCAGAGTAGGAATCTAGACCTGTGAAGCAGAGAAGGGTTGGAGAGAGGTTGCAATAGGAAGAGAAGTGTCTTGGAGAAGAATTTTCTTTCCAGGAGAGCCTGTGTTGCCTCTAGTAACTTCCCAGACATCCTTGCATCCCCACAACCCCCTCTTCCATTCCAGGTGTTTGGAACACAATTTTTTTGCACTGGTGTACCCTGCACCATGAAAAAATTATTGTAGGAATTTTTAAAAAAATACCCCATTAGGGGTTTTACCTCTAATATTAGAGGTTCATTTGGTCTCTGCTAGACTTGGCAGAGATTGTGTCAAGGTTGGAGGTGAGCTATTTAGAGGTCTGACCGAGCCCCCTCTCAAGCCAACATTACATTGTGCCTAATCCTACTGATCGAGCTACATTGGAGGAAAGAGGTGCATTGCAACCAAAACATATTACTTGGAGACTGAATAACATCGGTGAGTCATTGTATTGATGTCATTTGAACCGGGTTGTAAAAGGTCTACGAGCTCGCATTCAAGATAGAGGAGAGTCAACATTAGAGAATGGGTCGAGCCCCTCCTCCTCACCATGCACCCTATTCACTCAAACCAAGCCGTCTTAATCATAGGTGACTCAACATTATTTGTACCAAGACCCAACCCACACAAAACCAAGAAAGGCAAGCTATTACTAGGTTGATCATACCTACCATCGAGTTCGTTTCACATCCATAACGAGCTAAATGTTGACCTTCCTTGAGACAAAGTTTGCTTTGTGAAAACAAGTGGATAAGCGGTGAGTCGTTGTGTAAGTCCCTTGTCGAGCCCCAATCTACCTTTTATAAGCGGTGACCAAGGTATCAACATTCAATGTAGAACCTACACATATAACACAAGGTGGCCAATAATCAAAACAGAGACCTGCAATCTACAAAAATTAAACTTTGACTGCGTAAAAGAAACAACAATCAATCCATAAACAACAAGAAATTACAAACGAAGGTCACTATAAACCAAAAGGTGAAGAGATAGGGTCAGATCTACTTCATACGGAAAACCTAATCCATGTGGACCTCCAGCATGATGCCACAAGGTCAATCCAATCAACTACATGGACACCTTTTAAAAGTTAGTGATTTTATCTTTACTTTAAATGCAATAATCTCCATTTCATTACCTAAGCACATCAAGCGCCCTTGTGGATAGTTGAATTGCTTTGGGGATAGAAGGTTTGGGGTTCGACCCCCACCCCAACTTATTTTTCAAACCATTTTGACATATAGTGGTGAAATTGGAAAAAGTGCCAACTTTGGAGGCAAAATAGCGGAAAAACCTCCTCTAAACCCCTTAGTGATAACTAAATCCACTACTAAAAATAGCGAGAAAAAGCTTTAAAAGGGTCAAAAAAATTCTCCTACTATGCTTATTTTTTGATTCTAGACAACATTTTCCAAAGGAGGGGTATCGGAAAACTTCATTTTGAGCCAAATTTTTACGGTCTTTTTCTCAAAGAGCCATATTGGGCTCTAGAGGCCACCAGGGCCTCGAAAAAAAAATTGCATGCCATTCATGTTTTTAAAAAATTGAATGTAATTGTATACTTCAGTGTATTATACTAATTTGCAGGTTTCCATAGTCAACCAAAAACATTGTAACTACTCAAAAACTAGCAAATAATTGTAATCAAAACAATGAAATTTGATTCTAAAACACTCACGAGATCCTAGATCTCATTCACAGCATTTGGTATAAATAGTGCCTCTGGGAAGTTCTTACGAGTAAATTTGTCGTGACTACTATTGCACTTAACACCTAATATAGCTGCAACAATGTCATTTGGGCATTGACCCTTTAAATCGATGGGGAGTAATAAGGACACAGTGCACACACTCTGAGCCCTCCCATCTATATGTGAATGATTGCATGACTTAAATACGGATTGAGAAATTATTTGAGTATATAGTGAAGTTACGTGGGCGTATGAGGATATTTCTTTGAGCCGGTGTCAATAATCGCACAGACCCCTTTCAGTATTGTCTTGGTACCATGTATATAATTCTTTCATGTGCATTAATGCCTCTTTTACATATCATCGAGTATATAGAAAAGGGGAGATTATTCCACATATCGACAGGTATATCAGAAGGGCGCGTATATAGAAAGGTTCGTTATATTGGACTTACAGTATATAGATTGGGAGACCTTATACCTGGAGTGATAATATCCTTATTGTTATCCAAAATTCACCCCCCAGGGTAAATTTTGATAACATGCATTAAATTCTCAAGTCCCAGGCAATTATATTGATTCAGGGCAAAAGGTCATGTTTCTAGGGTCCCCTCAGATTTTTTCTAACTCCCCTGTCCAAGTAGAAGAGAGCAAGTTCTGAGAAAAGGTGAAAAATTTGCAGAAAACAAGCTCGGGCCAGAAAAAATCATTAAAAATGGCTAAGTCCTAGTCCTCGCAACAGTCGGGACATGAGGGACATCTGGGCACGAACCGGCCGAAAGGCCGCCAAGCGGTCTTTGCAGCATTTGGGACAATTGGGACAAAGGGATGCGTGGGACACGGAAATCTGAACTGGCCAAAAATGAAAAAATTGACTAACTGTTGAAACAGGCAGTCTGGGACATCTAGGCAGTTAGTACGCGGAGGACGCGGGTCGGCCGAAAAGACTTAAGGCAGCCCGGAACAGTTGGGCCGAAGGTACGCAAAGTATGTGAACCACCCGAATCAGCCGAAATAGGGAAAAACAGTCCGGGACAAGCGGGACAAGAGTACGCGAACCGGCCGAACCGGGCGAATCGGAAGAATTTGTCCCAAACAGTCCGGGACAAGCGGGACAAGAGTACGCGGCGGACGCGAACCGGCCGAATCGTCCGAAGGAGGAGATTTTCATCTAGGACAGCTGGGACAAAGGTACGCATGGGACGCGAAGGACGTGAAAAGCCGAAGCGGCCGACAGCAAGGAAGAAAAGTCAACATTTGGTCCAGAAACTTCAAACGACCATAACTTTTGACTCCGAGCTCCGATTTTCATAAAATTGGACTTTCTGGAACGAGCACGACGTCCTCTATGTCACAAAAACTATATTTCTTATTTTTAATGAGGGTAGATATATTTAAATGAAGGAAACGTGTTCGGCTCCAGTCAGTTAATGCTCATTCCCGTCAAATGACATGAAAACTTTGCCCGCTGACCCCAAATAGCTGCCCGCACTCAAAAGGCCATAACTTTCGTATTTCTCAACGAAATCACACAAAATTGGTACTGTTGGAATTGTGGCTCCGAGCCCAATGCATAGAAATCAATAAATTCCAGATTTTATCAGAAATTGATTGAGTTTTTTAGAAAACGTGGCTGGGTTCTAACATGTTTCATTTGGTGGTTAGGAGTGCAATTAAGAGGCATGGTCATCATTCTTTCTCTGCTTTGCAGCAGATGGGACAAGATATGGGGAGCCTTTTGCAAGTAATTTATAATCATATTACTCCATTTAATGCCTCTTACAGTGGTTGAAGGACATATTTCGGGATTTCCATTTTCCCTTCTCTTACCCTTCTCATGTTTCTATAAACTAGGGTGTTGGGCTCATTGTAAAGGGGGAGTTTTCAGATAGCAAAGATCTCATCAAAATTTCTTTTCTGAAGACAATGTGCTGCGCAAGCCCTTGTAGTGGACTCCTTGCATGGTGATCCAGGCCCTTATCTTGTATATGATTGAGTGCATATCATGAAGCAATAAAATATCGGTTTGTGGATGTATCTTCCCCTGCTTTGTGTTTTCTTACATTCTTTTTGCCCCTTTAATCTTTCTACAAGAATATTGTGTCTATTATTATGTTCTTGCAGGGATTCATTATCATTGTGTATGCTTGGAATATTGTTGTGAATGCATTTTGCTAGATTATGGAGAACTTTCATCACCTCTTCTAGTGTGCACTTTGCCTCTGTATTTCACACATTTGGAGAATACTCTCACACCCTCCTTTTCGGTGTATCACTTTGAGTGTAGGCTTTCATCTTATGCATTCTCTCTCCCGGTCCCTTGGAAATTTAGATTAGAATAGTTATTTTCCCTGCATTAAAGTAGATTGTGGCAGGTAGTTTAGGAGCAAGAACCAGCTTTCTCCAGAGGTCTATCTCAAGTAGCAAGTCCCACAACTTGGAGATAGTACCCATGTTATCCAATCACACTGTGAGTTCAAGTATATGCACTTATATAAACACAAGGGTGCTGTGATTCGGTGATAACACTTACCCTTTGTTAGTTGATTATATAAAATGGGCACAAATGCCCCCAATTTCTTTCCAGATTCACAACTACTCAGAGGACATAACTATGTAGCACGAAATAAAAAAATCAAGAAACAACTTAAGTTTGAAGAGATTTGGATGGTTTTGAATGGTACTCGATGAGATCAACAATTGATACAACACAACACGCATAATTTGATAAATCTGATCGAAGGCCAAGCTAATCATCTTGTTTGGAGTGTCTGATGATGTGCAGTCCCACATTTGAGATGCCAAAATAGCTAAAGAATCATGAGATAATTTGAGCATGGTATACGAGGAAAAAAACAAAAATTTCATACTAAATTTACAGAGTCAGTTACACACATTGAAGTTTAAACAAAATGAGAAAATGAAGCTTTCTTGAGAAGAGTTGTAGAGTTGAGGGCTTCACTCTAGCCCTGGGAGAAGTGATCACAAATGAAGCTCTTATTCCCATTGTTCTGAGATCCCTCCCTTCTTCATAGTGCATTTTTGTGACAACACTCAACTTGTCATATTAGACAGTGAGTTTTGACAAATTGGTAAATCTACTGCAACAAGAGGAAGCCATGTATAATAAAGATGATGAAGAGGAGCAAGAACTTTCTTCTCATCAGAAATGGAAAGGAAAAGGAAAAGGAAAACCTAATTCCTATCAAAAGTCCCAAAATCAGCATTAGTAAGGGGACAAGCAACAAAAGAAGAAATGTCTAATCTACAAAAGAGGACATGAATTAAAAGATTGTTGGTATAATACATACAAGAAAGGTTCATCAAGTAATTATGGACCTCAACACCAAAAATATCACAAGGGACATATGAACTACAATCAAGGGCAGAAAAAGGGGAACTGGAAAAGAAAACCTCGTCAGCAAAGAAATATTGTTGAGCAAGAAGAACATTTAGATACTTAAGACTACTTGTGCATTGCTTGATCAAGTGAACCATCCACATCATCTAGTAATGTCTGGTATGTTAATTCAGGAGAGATTCGACACATGACCAGCCACACAAACTAGTTTACTTTGATGAGGGACACGACTTTGAAAAACCATGTTTCGTTAGGTGATGATTCTTCATATACAGTTCAGGGGATTGGGAACATTTCTCTACCTCTTGGTTCATGTAATTGTAGATTTTCGATGTACTATATGTCCCTGGGTTGACTAAAAATCTTTTTCAATCAATCAACTCCTAGATCACAACTTGAAAATTAACTTTTATAGTCATTCCAGCAAGAAAACATGTTTAATTTGAGACAAATCACGAGGCTCAAAAATAGTTGCAAAATCCCCTAATGTGGGACACATGTTCTAGCTTAATTTTTTCCATAGAGACGATCAAGAGCTTGTGGCTAAGAATTCTACCTTTACACAATTAAGGCATTAGAGACTTGGCAACATCAGTTTCAAGTATCTCGAAACACTACACCAGAACAATATGGTAAAAGGATTACCATCTCTCTACAAGGATATAGACAAGTGTCTTCACTTCCTAGCAGGAAAACAACACAGAGCTTCATTCTAGAAGAGTATTTTTTGAGCTCATGGTAAGCTTGATCTAGTTCATACCGATATTTTTGGTCCAATGTAACCGAGTCATTCTGAATTTTAGTACTTCATGCTTTGTGTTGATAACTATTCGAGAAAAATGTGGATTTTTTTATCTTCACAAGAAAATTGAAGCTTTTGAAAAATTTAAGAAGTTCAAAGTAGCTATTGAGAATGAAATTGGTCATCACATCAGAACTCTCCACTCAGATTGAGGGTGGAGGAGTTCACTAGTGATGAGTTCAAATACTACCTACAAGCTCACATGATTCATCGACAAATGCCTCCTCCACACACACTGCAACAGAATGTTCTTGTTGAGAGAAGAAATCATACTATCATGGAAATAATGTGATGCATGATCGATGATTTTGGGAAGAAGTGGAAAAGAAAACAGTGTATTTTTTTAATAGAGTGCCTACATTGTTTTTGACGGAGTAACGCCACATGAAGCATGGTCAAAGAAGAAACCATCTGTTACACACCTCAAAGTATTTGGGTTCAAAGAAAGTATGCACATACCCAAGAAGAATAGAAATAAATTGGATATGAAATCACTATAACTCATCTTCATTAGCTATAGTGAAGAAACTCTTGGGTATAGATTGATGGATCCAAAGACTAGGAAATTATACACCAACAGAGATGTTGAGTTTTTTTAGAAGAAGGAAGCAGAGACTCCTCCTCCGGACTCACCTGATGTAGAGTTTTTAATAGTAATAAAAATATAATTTGATATTCCCACAGATGATGAAAGTGATGATGGGGATGATGGTGATGATCTAGATAGAACCACAACCCACGGAGTAGTTCAGCGTATTCCCAAGTGGTATACTAGCATGTTATGAGATGAAAGAATGGATGCTCCACCGGATACATCCACCACTAGACCAAAGACTCACAATAAAGCAAGAGAAGAATTTAACTTTCCTTTTATGTGTAGAGTTATTAAATCTGATGATCCTCTACAATCCAGGGAAGCCCTACAGTCAAAATCTTGGAAATATGTCATGGATGCTAAATACAACTCAGTGATGAAAAATAACACTTGGCAGCTTGTCGATCTTCCACCAAGGAAGAAACCCATTGGATGTAGATGGATATTCAAAACAAAGTAAAAATAATATGGGACCATAGACAAGTATAAAGAAAGACTGGTAGTAAAGGGGTATGCACAAAAATAAGGCATTGACTATGAGGAGACATTTTCTCCCACATCTAAGATCAAAATAATCAAGATGATATTTTCTCTAGCTACACATTTTGGTTGGAAAGTCCATCGAGATGGACATAAAAAGTTCCTTTCTGAATAGATATTTACAAGAAGAAGTCTACATGACTCAACCTAAGGGATATGTTGTACTAAGTCAAGAAGCAAGGTATGGGGACTCAAGAAATCTTTGTATGGCCTTAAACATGCACCCCGGACTTGGTATATCAATATTGATGAGCATCTCGTACAACATGGATTTTTCATAAATCTATACGATCCCAATCTATACCTCAAAAATCAAGGGGAGGACATTGTGATTTTCATTTTCTATGTTGACCATCTAGTCATCATTGGTAGTTCAGTGAGGATGATCGATGCAATGAAGAAATATCTTAATTGATCGTTCGACATGTTAGATCTCGAGATGATGTATTATTGTCTTAGATTGGAAGTATGGTAGAAAGATAATCACATATTTGTTTCTAAGTTGAAATATACCAAGACAACACTTGAGAAATTCAGGATGATGGATTTCACACCATTTTCTACACCTATGGAGAATTGATTAGAGCTATCTCGTTTAAATCCATCTCCTGTGGTAAATACCACTCTCTATTGGTAGTTGATTGGGAGTCTCACTTACCTGACCTACACTAGACCATATATCAACTTTGCAATGAGATATCTATCCAAGTTCATGCAGGAACCCAAAGTTTGTCATTGTAAGGAAGCAAGGTGCATCTTGAGATATCTCAAGGGATCATTGGATCTTGGTCTAGAATATAAGAAGAATGAAAACTTCTTCTTTTATGGATATTCGGATTCAGATCATGTAGGAAACATTGATGACAGAAAGTCCACTTCAAGGTTTGTGTTCTTTATATGATCTAGACCGATATCATGGGGAAGCAAGAAAAATAACTTTATTTTCATTCTTCCATGAGAAGTTGAGTATCGTTCTTTAGGTGAAGCTATCTATGAAGTGATATGGCTACATCACATACTCAAATGAATTGGAATACCGCAAGACAAACCAACCACCTTGTAAGTTGACAATGAAGGTGTTCTCAAACTGTTCACAATCCATGTTTTCATGAAAGAACAAAACACATTGAGGTACAAGTACATTTCATACGCGAGCATGTCTTGAAGCACAATATGTAGCTTTATTTTTTCCAATAGTTGAACAACGAGTAGATATCTTCACAAAGTCACTTACACGTGACAAGTTCAATTTGTTCAGAGAATTCCTCTCCTCATCCCTTGAGGCAATACAAAATTAAGGGGGGAATGTTAGGTTAATTTATGCATTGTATTACCTTAGGTAATTAATTATTCATTAAGGTAATTAGTTTATATATTGTTGTATGGTTTTGTAACCATATTTTTCATATTATATCATAGGTTATATTGTTACGTAGTTGTAACAATTATTTGTTTGATTTATTCTACTTCCCGGATGTATTTTGGAAGCTATTGTGATTACTGTTGTACCTGTGAAACATCTCATTTTTCTACACATGGTTGTTCAATTCCTATAATAATTGCATCCCATCTATTGTAAATTTATTGGATTGATTCTATATACAATTAACCAAGCTTACATCCCCGTTTATAATTTACAAGGTCTTCATATAAACATGAAAAATCTTTCATACCTCACTAAACTCTATTTTGACCTCTTTTACAACTTGGAAGTATTTTAGCATACCCGTGCAGAGGTATATACTCACTCATAAACTCTAACAATCCATATTTTTAGCTTGAAACTTCATTTTTACCTTTTCCTTGATTTATCTTAACCAATAAAACACACAAGGTTTCTTATTTCTATCATACATTGATTGCACAACCACCTTTAGGACTGAAATCCCTAAAACAAACTTTCAATTCAATTTAAACCAACTTTATAAATTCATGGAATCTTATCCACAACATGACTCCACTCCTTATAGCTCCCCTTGAAATTAAACTATCATTCTCTAACTGAAAGATGTAAAATTAAGACCACATATCTTGTATATGATTCATAAAATCACCATTGTCATGAATCAAATCCTCGAGTCATTTAAATATTATCTACATGTTATTATTCTTTTATAACATTATTCATTTAAAATCTCCTTTACCTTTCAAGTATATATGCAAGGATTCCCAATAAAACTAGACAAACCTTCTTAGCACCTTAAATACCTAATTTAAGGCTAATGCAAGCTATCCCCTGTCTTGGAGACCTTTTCAAACATTTAGCACACCATTATGGTATGAAACTAGCTATAATGTCCTCAAGAATCACTTAACTAACTCTCTTTTGAAGATAACCTACAACCATCTACAACTCTACCTTCATAGTACTTAAGAAACCTTTCATACATGATCAAGAATTAACTTAGGATCCCCGTGCCTTGATGGCTATTCACAGTCTATACATCACTATTACAAAATTAAAACTTGCTACAATATATAATACCTTCACTAAGAGAACATGCCTTGTATTTTTATGAGCTCTGTCACTATATTTTCACTTATCCATATCATTTTCACTCACACACAATCTTTATGTCCTCAAAACTCCTAATAGAAGAACAAGAGTGGCTTTTTTGTTTCAACTAACCTTAGTACAATTTTAGCTTGGTATTTCCCCATCTTTATTGCCTTGGCATAGACTATACTTACTTAGATGCTTACCTATTCTTACTTTGACAACTCTATTTATTCCTCTATGCACCCTTGTGATGAATACACACTTTTAGATCACTTTTAGCATAACTTAGAATATTCAAAACCATCAATGTTAATGTCACCTTGACTTACATACCTATAGCATTCCATTTCAGTGCTCTCATGTAGAATCTACTCTATTTCTACATCAAACCATGAACATGAAAGACTTAGAAGCATACATCATCATTGTATGAGATATGAAAGACATTATATAACCTTATTTAAATGGTCTCGATCAAGCCATCATACTACATATGACAAATATTAAACAATATGACACACTTTCTTTGCACAAGAAGACATACATTTTACTTTGATTCACTTGCCTGAGACTTTATAGACCCTCTTCAAGGTTCAAATCTAAGTTAAAGACCCTTATAGCTATGTTAATCATCTTAATACCTTTAACCACCTTGTACTAATTCTTTTAAACAATCCAAACTTAGTTATACCATGTTTTAGACCTTTTCCACACTATATTGTGCTTTCTAGATCGAACTTATCATTTGTACATGTTGGTTTCTTTTTCATGTAACATGTTGATGATATATTCTCACCATTCGATAGAGTTCTTAAGCATACACACTCAAATTATTGAAGACCATAGTGATAATATTTTTCCACTGAAATAGAGCACCTAAGTCTTCAAAAAAGTTTAAATACCAACTAAGACCATGAAAAATTAATCTTCCTACTTAAATCCTTAATCACTATATCATTATGATCTTCCCTTAAACATTTTTCAAGTATCATAGAACCGTGCAACATTTTAATTTTTCATTTTCTTGCTTAAACCATACAATCATATCAATTTTCTCATTCTTTAATTCAAATCTTACCTATGACAGGACCTTAGAAAAAAATGTAGAGGCCTCAAACCATGCTCTAATTTCAATTTGAATCAATAACCATCATTTGACTACATGTTGACTCAAACCAGCATAACAAAGCATTAGACACACCAATTCATCCTTTTGACTTGATTCATCATGTCATAACATACTTTACACAAAGCATTCTTTGACACTTCTTTTCATACACATGTAGATGTATAATACATTCAACTTTTGAGAGAAACTCGAGTTAATCCACATAGGATAATGCAAGTAAAATATTACTAATACCACAAACATATTTGATACTGGAACTTATTTGCAACTCTCTTAAAGAAAACACTATCATAGGCCAAATTACATGAACCTTTTGACAACCGAAGACAAGTACTTATTGTATCAACAAGACAAGACTCATTTCTAGCAAAGTGACTAAGACCAAACTGACTTATGTACTTCAAACATACCTTCACATAGTTCAACCAAATATAAAGATGACTCCATGAATCCTAATGAAGGAACCCATGATAGATTCATTATCCTAGAAAGGTATAACATCAATTTCCTTATGGGATAAGACACCAAAGTTCTTCATAAAATTCCCTAGCTTCTATATATTTTCTTCTCGATTATTCTCCTTAAGGTCTTTTTGATCAGATAACAACTCTTAAGGTTCTACAATTACAAACATGATTTTATGAGAAATGGACTAATCATGACTTGAGAAAGAATTTTTAGGATCATCTTTTGTCTTCTTTAGTTTTTCTTCACTTTGTCTAAACATCTTTAGTATTTACATCATCCTTCTTCTTATAAATATTCATCTTGGTTCTACAATATTTTGTAATGTGACCAAATTTGTTGCACTTAAAAAAATAACAGGACTCCTACTTTGAAAATCTCCATCTCTCCAACTCTATCTAGGTGAACCCCGCTTGCGAACCTAGAAATACAACCTACTTTATTGAATTTGAAACTTATAATACTATTCTTTCCTTTGAAGCCTTCATATTTCCAATACTGACTAGGTGGATGATGTAGGAAGAATCTAGAAATATGTCCTCTTTCATGAAAATTGTGATTGCTTACTCATGCTAACCTTTCATGGGTGGTCATCTTGGATATACCTCCTACACTCCTTTGCTCTATGCAAAAATACATTACAAGTAAAATTATTACCATTAAATTATCTATTATACCTGAAAGCATTAGGCTACCTTACTAGTGTTATCTTCATATTTTCTTTGACATTTTTCTCCTCTTTCTTTCCTTCAGTCTTCATGCTTAGTTCTTCATTCTCATAACTCTGAGACATTATATTCTAGCATGATATTTTTTCTCTTAAGGTTCACTGAAACCTAAAACACTCCTATCTCTTGCATATATCTAACATTCCAAGAGATTATCATTTATATTCTCGGATCTTTTCTCAAACCCCTCAATTATCTCTAACTTGCTAGTAAACTTTGATATCTCTACCCTTAGAGACACAATCTCTTTTTCTTTATCTACGATCTAGTGAGTTCTTATCAATTTTCTCCTTAAACTGATTATTAATTTTCTCAAACTCTTTTGCATCCATTCTACACTTATTTTAAAGTAGAATGATCTCAGCCTCATATTCCTTAACCTATGATGTCAATTTCTTTTTCTTTTCTTAACATGTTTCAACTCAATCAACATACATTAGCTCAATTTAATAATATTATCCTTCTTCTTCACCCTTAGATTGTATAAAGTCATCAAATAGTATAGATACATTACTTGTAGACTTCATGGTGTTCTTGGCCATAAACATAAACTTGTCACTAATTATACCATATTTAAATTCAGAATTAGATATATCATTATCACTTCTTGCATCATATGAATAATATTATTCATTTGAGTTGATAGATTAAAAACATCTACAAGATCTTCTTCTAGGTCATCTCCATCACCTTCACTTCTAAAATAATATTTTTCAATATTAACACAAGAACCTTCTATATATCCTTCATGGGAGTTCGCATTAGTCGGATAAGATGGAAACTTAGAAATAGGAGTGTACATAGCAAGAACATTCTACAAAATATCAAAAAATAAGGGTGTCAAGCATGCCTTCATTATGATAAGAGGATTATCTTCCAATTTATCTTGAATAACTTCCATATCTATGCTAAAATAGGATATCCTTCAAGTGACTGAAATTATCCTAAAGGACCTACTCGATACAAATTTTTTTGAAGCAAAATGACCGAGAGGATGGGTGAATCATTCATACAAAAAATTTTACTTCATTTATAGAACCATGCTTTTATCATTTAAGTTTTCCATTCAGCATACATAACTATGTGAGCTTATTAAGATGTGTAACATTCAATCATATAAGTATCAAACAAGATACACAACACCAAAAACCATATAAAAGTGGGAAACCTTCAAGGGAATAAAACCCATTGAAACAAAACTTTATTTACACATGTTTCAAATCTAGTGATGCATCTACCCATAGTTTAGTAGAGTACCAAACCTACAAGGAGCATAAACCCTGATTTAGTGAGGCACTAATCCAACAAGGAGCAATAAAACCTAGTTCAAAGGAGAGCAACAACCCCCGATTTAGTGAGGAAAAATCCCACAAGGAGCATCAATCCCTAGTTTAATAGAGCACAAACCATATAAGAAGCACCAACCCTAAATTTAGTGAAACACTAACCTAAGAAAGAGGGTAAAACCCCATAATATGATCAATAAAAAAATCAACCACCTTTGGATGAAGATATTTTATGTATTGTTTCGCCAAAACTAATGGAGATGACATATTCAGCTCATATCTCTTCAAAACTTCTTCAAACCCTCATTCCTTCAAGTTGTTCTTTCTTCTTCTTTTATGGAATTATTTGGATTAATACCTTTGCATGCATTCTCTCTAACATTATTCATATTTTTCCAACATCTTTAGTCCTAATTTCATGCCTTATCACCACTTGTACTTACTCATTCAACTTTCACTATTCTCTCACATTGCACTTATTCAAATTTGAACCCAAAACACTTGTTTTATACCTTTCTCAACTAAAAACATAAATAAATTTTGTGTTATACCAATATCTCAACCAATACAACTCACATACATAACAACTAACTCATATAATTTTATAAAATGAACCCATGTAGATCGTACATGTACCAAGACACCAAACAACCCAAAACAGGCTAAAACCCCATCACGTGGATCATCAAATACCACAAAACTCATCATCATGATTAGTCAAGCCACCAAATAGATCACATATGTCACCTATGACATAAAAACATCAACCATGGTCTCACAATACCTCTCACCAATCAAATTATTCATAATTCTACTAAGAAGGTTCATATCCTTTAACAAAGAGTTGTTTCAAGGAACCAAAGATTCATATATCATGCTAAATACCACATCAAAACACTTATAATATGGAATGTAACTCTCATTGAATATGCACTGACTTGTAGAAACATCATCACTTTCTAGAGATCATGAATCATCCATCAATGCAAACCAAACCAACTTTACTCTTCACAAAATTAAGATACCCAAAAAGAAGTTTTAGAAACTCAACTAGTTTGTACCCTTTATGCTACTATTAAGACTTATAAATTCATTTAATAGATACAAAATTCATCCCTTTTCACTCTCTAACTTATAGCAAGCATCAAAAAATCCAAAATAAGATACTTCTACCTCCATCTTCTTACGCAAGAGCAATATTGTCCTAAAAACAAGCAACCTTGTTCTTCATAAACTGAGTTGGATGACGTATCAAATATCCTCATCATGAGATAAAAAATAAACCATTGAAAATCCATATTAATATAATTTCTACAACACCTGAAGGTTCATTCCAACTCCAGTGGGAGGCCTTGAACCAGGTTCATCTCTAAAAATGCTCTAGAACTGCCCCAAAATTACCTAAAGACTGGTCTTTATTAATAGGGAAAACTTTTCCCTTTAGAACCTAAACCAAGATCTGAAAATACCATGGACATATATAAAAATCCCAGGATAAAAACAATGGAAATTTATTTCATACCTCCTTTGGACAACTTTTCCCCAAAGTGAACATCTTCAGAAACTTTCACTTTTAAGTGGGGTTCACAAATCATCACAATGCTCTAATATAATTTTCTAGAAATATGGTGGATTTATATACATCCTCCAATAATCACATTAAAAAAAATCTGTTTTGGCCCAAGTACAAATAAGGATTTTACTACTTCTCTCAACATAGGGTTTTAAACTCACAAGAAGAAATTTACCTTCTTAACACTCGTTCATAAATAATGACCCCTCATTTAACCTCATTCCAAATATGAAACCATCTTATCTATATGTTTTATCATCCCATAAATTATCGGGGTTCCATGCAAAGTTTACTCATGTCATCCATGAATATCTTTCCCATATGGAGCTCAAAAACATGCTCTTAAGAACTGTATTTTGGTATAAACCTCATATCTTACAAAATATTTCATCATGGAAACCTGAAATTTTTACCATAAGCACCATGAAACTCTCTACTAAAATATCAAATAATTAATTTCTATCAAATGTCTCTGCATATCCATGTTTCATCTCATTTTCATGATTAGGACTTATGGATTTGCATGTTCTAGGCCATAATAAATTGAACTAACATGAAACCTATTTAAAATGTGTCTTAATGATACAAACAACATAACATGTCTCTATGAATTTCCTCAATGAATCACACATACATGAAAAATTAAAATTATTATCATGCTCCAATAGGCTTCCAAACACTAGGATTAGGCCTAGTTTATAGCATGACCAAGTAGACAAACATCATGACTCTTCTTCCAAGCTCTCCAAAAGCACATAACATACTTGAGACAACATGTATCACATCTCTTCATGCTTCCATGAGCTCATATACCTCTACACCTCACTCCCATTCTCCATTTTTCCTTCAAGAACCTAGAATAGATATATTTTATCACTTACAAATCATTCTCAAATGTGAACCTACACTCCTCCACATTACTCTACATATAATAGATCAATAGGTCCATCATACAATATCATAATCACAAAAAAATTAGATGCCAAATAAATCAGTTCATATTTTGAAGAAAATAGTTTAGACTCCGAAGAAATAAAGATGATCACTTGCAAACCATGCTTAAACGTATACATGTACTCCTCCACCTTACTCTACATCTATGGAAAACAAATCACACACTTTGGGTATTATTTAGTCCAAGTATTATACTGCTATTCATATGGATTTTGAGTGAAGAAAGTACTAATTAATCCATTTCCTTTGGCCATTTTAATTTCTTTCTATCATCACTTTTGACCTTCTACATGTACTTGCCACTGTCATTTTTTCCATTCTACATTATTCCTATACATGACCGGGGCACCTAGCCAGATTGGGGTGCCCGAGGCACCCTATTCCCATCTATGTTCCATGACCCTCTTTGTACTTTACTTCCATCTTTTGGGAACTTTCTAGCCATTTCGTCTTTCCATATTTTTAGTGGTTGTCCTTTTCGGGGTTGATTAGAAAATTAGAACAAGACAACCATATAAATATAAATTTATGAGACCGTAATGAGGGACCAAGCACTAAGAACTACTATCATCCACCTAAGGTTACATCCATCCAAGGCATCTAAAGCTCCATTTACATCCATCTAGCTCCATCACAAGGGAAGAGGTTGGTTAATCTGCATCACACTTCATAGGAGGGGAGTTTATTCTATTTCATCTACCATCTATTTACATTTCTACATATAATTATTGCTTGTTACATCACAAAGTGTGACTATCACAAGAGCACCTAAGGCATGATTTTCACACACACACCAAGAACTACATTTAGGTATGAAATGTAGTGTAATTCTTAGATAGTAATTCCACCATTGCGTCCATGAGACACATCGACCCCTTCATATGTATCTTTATTTTTTTACGTTTTTTATGCTTGGTGTTGTTTTTTACAGGTGTTCTCTCCATATCTCGATTCTCGGTGACATCCAACAAAGTTCAAGTGATATACATCCGACAGGATCGAAGAAGTCACATCACTTAGCAACTCAAAATTGTTTTCTAGAGCTCCTACACATATCAAGGTCACCATATCTATGTCCGGGTGCCTCGGGCATCCCGATCCTTCTCCAAGTTCCCGAGTCTACTCACAAATATCATATCTACACTTTTTGGAGATCTTTTGTGGTTGTTTCTACATTATATTTATATGGACTACACTTTGTGACACAATTATGTTTCATCTTTGAATCGGAAGGTCTCTCTAATACTTTTTTGGACATCTATGGTTTTATATTTCATTTGCTTAGTTACTTGGGTCATTTATTTTATTTATTTATTTTTTATTTACTGCTTTGGATAGCATTATATTAAACTAAATTAGATCTCCATTTTCCCTTTTGGTTTAATCATTTTGGTGAACCTAACGTATCCAACCCTTCCTTTTGACATTGTCATCTCCTTTTCAAGGCATGACTCAATCATCTTATCCTTATTTTGCACTAACTAAATTCTATGATATAGTTACTACTGTTACAGATTTCATTCGAGTGATTACTCAACACCCCCCTCATTTTGTTACACCTAGGGTTGACCCATATATTAATGTAGTTAGTACTCATCGTACACATCCTCCTAAGGTTCCACTCACTATTATTCCTCCACCTATCACTCTGTTAGTTCCTTATACTACTTCTAAGGGGTATGCCATCATTGAAAAACTTAAAAATACACCAACTAAGATTTCTCTTTATGAAGTATTGTGTAACACACAAGAGTGTCATAATACATTAGAAGTATCCCTTTGTGTTATTCATATAGAAAATGATAACTCTGCGGTGGCCTTTACACATCTCATACAATCTATCGAAATTTTCTACATGCCATTTCTTTAATCGATGAGGATTTATCACCTTTGTCTATAATAAATCCATGTGCACCCTTTATCATTACCACTTTGTCATTATAACCACTTACATAAAATGATTATTCATTGATAATGGGTCATCCGCTAATCTATGCATTCATTATCTTTTAAAACAATTGGGTATTAACGATAATATAATTTCTAATAACTCTACTCTTGTATGAGGTTATGAGTCTACCACTCGCAGATGTCTAGGGACTATCTCATTACACATTTAGGTTGGGACTAAGACCATTCTCACCAAATTCTATATTATATATGTTGCATTTCAGTTCAATATATTGCTAGGCATACCTTAGAGACATAGAATACAATCAGGTCCCAGCTATTGTCCACTAATGTGTTAAGTTTTTACATGATGGCTATGAACACACTATTACTGCTTATCCCAAGCCATTCAAATACTATCACATATACCCCATTATTGTTATTCCTAGTCCACCTTTGCAATGTATCCCATATAGTAGCCTTGACACATATGACATTGGTTAGTCTAGTGCTTGGCTACCTTCTTCTGCCACTTCACATACTTTGGCTATTTCTACTCACACTATGAAAATTATCTCACCCACCATACCTACTCCCATGAAAACTTCTAATGTGCCTATCGAGACACCCCAATCCTCCACCTAGTGTCACTCCTAGTAATATACTTGACAAATCCATATAGCTTAACAATGCTCACAGAGACAATTCTAAAGACTGTGATGACAAATTTGATGCTATCAAAATAACTGATGAAGCATTAGTTCAACTAAATTTTGAATCTATTGATGTAGATGAATCTTACTTTGAAAAAAATTGGTTGATGGCCTATGTGAATATAAGTTTAAGACCCCTCTTACCAATGCTATGATAATTTATAAAGGATCTATCAAAGACTTGTCAAAATTGTTTCATCTTCTTCCACGCATTCTGCATCTTCACCACCTCCTTTCACATGCACACTTCTCATCAACAAATCCTATTGGCAAAACATCCCAATCGACCGTACTTGTCCGGATACTATTTGCACACTCAAGGGTTTAAGTCATATTGGTTTTCACACTTATTTATATCTTACCACTTATTCACTCACCTCATCTTTATCATGGCCACTGTCACATTATAGCCACTTATGGCCTTTGAATGTTTCATTTGATGATATTTTTCCCGCACTTCTCACATTTATCCACCGACACTTGGGAAATATTTTATTTACTATATTGGTAGTACTTTAGACACATACCACACTTCTCTCACATTTCTTATGTCATTTGGTAGTGTCTCTATATGTAATGACTCATCTCCAACTTATGATCTGAATCTTTTCATTAGTATACACATGACTATCCACCATTTCCCTTCACTAATGAAGAGTATGCCGTTATTTTTACACATTACGTTGTAATAGTTATTTATATAATCTACCTCATTCTATTACTTATCATGTCTCCAATTCTACTTCGGTAGCCTTTGATCATGAAAGTGATGATCTTCTAGATAGTTTCACATGACTATATTCACCACCACAAACTTGGGGGCATAGCATTCACAAACCCCCAACTTATCATCAACTCACATCACAACATAACATATTTCTAGCATATGCATATTGTATCTTCATACCATTGCATTCTCATCACACTCATACTAGTGTCATCTTTACCCAATGACACACTCTTTTGCTTTGGTTCACACTTAAATGTTTAGGGCATACTACACATAGACCCCACACATTACACATTCGACATCACACATCACATATATTCAAAAAATTACATCCGGCCTAAGTACATTAACATTTATTCCACATCACTTGTGTCTCGAAATATCCACATCTACATATCATACATATTTTACACACCATCCTGATATTCATCACATATGTGTCACATTCCTATTTTCTACGAGTCTAGCGTTACATGTTATTCATCCTATATAACACGTATTTCACATTATTAGGATATCTACTTGCGTTACATTCTACACATCGCATATTTACACATTTCACACATCACACATTCATCTATAATAATCACATATACTACATATATTCACACATGTTATACTCACTACCCTATGATGTACTCTAGTTCATCGGTCCATACTCAATTTTCGAAGGTTTAAAAATCAAATGGACATCGTCATACTCACACACTCATCATTTAAGCTTCTATAATGTGATGTTCCTAGGTTAGTGACATATGTTTTAGGCTTAAATGGTCACTTGCTCCATCATCTTTTTGTGGTATACACTTTAGGATAGATCACCATTCCATATATTCATGTTGTAGTGATATAAATTCTAGGATAAATCATTACTCCTACACTCACCTTGTCATGATATATGCTTCAGCTATAGGGTCACCGAGACACTTCATCTCTAGGTAGCATGTAAACAACACACATACACACTCATCACAACATGTTAAACACAATACAAAAATTTGACCATTTCCCAATGAGGAACTCTTGTTTATGGTTCATTATTGACTATCGAGGGGGAAACCAAATGAACCTCACTTTGCATACAACTTCATTCACTCGGGGGCACATGGATCATATCTTCTATCTTTCATTCCATTTCATACATCCACAACATGTTACATGTCTTGGTTTCTCTTACCCTTGCTTGCATTTTCTGGTCCATGTTCACTTATTACACATGATAGATAAGTATCTTGTATGTCATTATGTTTACCATACACATATTTACATTCATTTCCTTCTCTATTTATGATTGCATATACAAGTATTTTATAGGTAGTATGGATGTTTGGCTACTACCAGCCCCACAACGGTTCTTGGGAGGCATCCAAATACATCTATTACATGTGTTATTGTTTCATTTTCTACTTACCACACTAATTTATTTGTTATACACACTTTTACATACTTGGTTATCTTTATAACATGTTAAAGGGTGCTTCATGCTAAGATTTGTTTTGCATGATCACTTGCTAGCATGGATATCTATCTATTATTTGCACATGTTTGTCTTTGTTTGATATTATATATGCCGGGCTTTTTGCTTTTTTTGGAGTACATACTTGTATTTTGTATGTGGCAACTATGGTCTTAAGTGTCTTGTGACATCATGAGTGATGTCCCATTTTTACAACCCTCTCTATGCAGGTTTATGATTATCTTCTTGAGTGTTTACATTATTATTTACTTTCTTGATTCTACATTGTCTGCGTAGCTTACACTTTCTTTATAAATGCATGTTTTTTCCTACTAACACTTGTTTCTAGCTACTTGTTTGTGTGTGCCTTGGTTTCTACCAAGTGCATTCCCTTCCCCTTATAGGTTAGGGTCATAGTTTACACGGTCAATTCTCTTTTGGTGCCACATCCTCCTATCCGTAACATCGCATTTACCCCCAAAGAGGGAGGCTTACACACTACACACTTTGCTCACTCACTTTGATGTATTTTAGTTTTTTCCCTTGACATAGTGGGTTATACATCAAGAGGGTTCATACTAATCTATATAATTCCGATTCTAAGTGACATTTATAAGATAGGTTATCCCTAGTATTCTGGGGAGAAATTATAGGTTGGAGGATAAAATGGAATTTCCTCCCTATACTACTTCGGCCATCAGCGTCGAAGCACCCAAAAAACTAGGAAGTACAAATAAGTCTCCATACATTCTCAAGGAAGAAGTTATAGGTTTGAGAATAACACAACTTTCTCCCTACATTTATTTGGACATAGTGGCGTGAGATTTACCAAAAAACTTGCACTTTACCGATAGTTACAGGATATCATTTTTCTACGACCTTTTCTTTCATTACGGATCAGGTGCATATGTTCCTTTTTCATTTGCATACTTCCATTACATTATTTTTACTATATGCATGTCATTTTCACACATATACATGCTTATTTGACTACTTGATCATCTTCTCCTTTGCGGGTCCATCTGTATGGAAAGAAAGAAATCAACAACAACAATAATAGCAACTTCAAAATACCACACACAACATAATAACATGCATATCCGCCATACACATTGGCAGCTACACACGCATTCCCACCCTAGGTTCACTCTCATCACTTTTTACACTTTTACATCTTTAGTCTCCATGCTCCATCTTTTTCATCACTCCACACTTTGTTAAGTCCAGTAGCGGGATTTCTACATCATTGTACATGGACATCAAGTACACATTTGTATCTACTTTATGTTCTTGAGTGTTCCATACACCAACATAAAGTGGGGGAAATATAGACAAAAAATCACACACTTTGGGTATTATTTAGTCCTAGTTTCATACTAGTATTTATATGGTTTTTAAGTGAAGAAAGTACTAATTAACCCATGTCCTTTGGCTATTTTACTTTTCTTTATAACATCACTTCCAACCTTTTGCATGTACTTTCCCAGTCATTTTTACAATTCTTTATTATCCCTATCTCTTATTGGGGCACCTAACTAGGACTTTGGCACCCATCTAGGATTGGGTCACCCTGTGCACCTTGGTCACATCCGGGTGCCCTGATCCTCTTTGTACTTTACTTCTATCTTTTTGGCACTTTCTATCCGTTTAATCTTTCCATATTACTAAATTAGAATAAGAGAACCATATAAATATATAGTTATGAGACCATAATAAGGGACCAAACACTAAGTAATACCATCATCCACCTAAGGTTGCATCCATCCAAGGCATGTAGAGATACATTTGCATACATCTAGCTCCATCACAAGGGACAAGGATGGTTCATCTACATCACACTTCATAGGAGGGGAGTTTATTCTATTCCATCCACCATCTATTTACATTTATACATATATTTATTTCTCGTTAATTCACAAAGTGAGACTGACACAAGAGTACCTAGGGCATGATTTGAAAACCCACACCTAGAACTACATTTAGATCTAAAATGTCGTGCAACGCTCAATTAGTAATTCCACCATTGTGGTCGTTGAGGATAGTCTAAACCCTTCATATACATATTTCATTTTTTTGGGTTTCAATGCTTATATTTTGGTATTGTAGGTGTTCTATTCATCTTTGATTATCGGTGACATCCAACGCAGTTTAGTGACATACACATGACAAGAAGTGAAGACTTTTCATAACTTAGTGACTCTGGAAAATTTGTTTTTGGACCTCATACAAATACTAGGGCACCCACATCTCATACCAAGGTGCCCTAGCTACCCCCATCCTTCTCTTGATACCCCAATCTGCTCGGACATCTCGGATCTAAACTTTTTGGAGCTCTTGTGTGGTCGAATATGCATTATGTTTATCTGGTATTTACTGTGACACGAGTCCCATCTCATTTGCAAATCAATTAAGGCCTCTCTAACCCTTATTTTCACATCTAGGGTTTCATATTTCATTTAATTATTTGGTTGAGTCATTTATTATTTTATTTACTTTGTATAACATTAGATTAAACTAAATTAGATCTCCATTTTCCATTTTAGTTTAATCAGCATCTACTGATCAATAGAACCATCATTAAATATCATAATCACCAACTTTGGTCGACTCCGAAGCAATCACTTCAATCTCTAAAGAAAATTATTCAGACTCCAAAGAAAATAAAATAGACTTCAAACTAAATCAAGCATTTAATATTCCATCTTATAAAGAATCATACTCCTTTTTCATTAATGGGTATTCACCTTTGATTCAAATGACAAATCTAACTCACATGCCAAAAATAAACCCAACTACTCCTATAAAAATTATCAATAAAGGTAAGTGCATACTTATCTCCATTAAAAGAGATGTTAGAAAAAACCATCAATTCCCATGCACAAGCTCAAGTGGTGAAGAAGATCTCAAAGAAAAATCTTAGGGAATGGATCTTGTTGTTGTTTCCCTAATGAAAATCTAGGAAAACTCCTCAATACCAAAAAAATCTAGGAATACCATTAACCATACCATGAGTTTTCAAATCCTTCAAATATTTGTAATTGAGATTTCCAAATCTCTCATGCCAAATCTTACTCTATTAATTTACATGAGAAACCTAGTTTTTCCCAATGGAGGAAATTTCATAAAAATCCTAAAAGTGATATAGTATAGAACCATGATCAATAATACATTTAGCAATAAGTGAATGAGGATCTAGCAAGATTCATACTTCTACCTCGTGTGGTGTAAAATCCATTATTTTTCCTTGACGAGATTGAAAATTTTCATACACAAAAAGTAAATTTGTAGTGATGTTAGGAAGATACAAAGCATCTTGGATACTTCCACTATCAAGGTGTATGTCACATTTTCCCTATATAGAAAAAGTAATAATCTTCAACCTTAATTTTGGAATAATAACTAAAACATAGAGATACAAAAGAATCCTTGGAAAAATTCATGTGATGAGAAGCACTAGAATCTATAACCCGACTATCCGCAATGTTTGATCAAGATATCCCAACAATATTAAGTGTGCTTCCATGTTCATTAGATGGAGGTGGAGTGGAGATAGAGTTTTTTTTTAAGTGAATCCTCTAAGTCTTTCTTTCACTTGTAATACCTATGTTCTTCATAATCACTACCCCACAAAAAGATAATGAAAGGATAAACTTATTCTTCAATTTATTTAGAAGACTCTTTCAGCTTAGAATTTTTTGTTTGGATTTATGAATATTTTTAAATGGAGAAGGGGTAAACTTATAATTACCTTTATTTTCCTTGAACTTAGGATTAGATGCTACTAATTCCTTTTGAGAGGTGGAAAACTCAATGTTATATTGTTTGCATTCTTCCTAGTAAATATTTCACAATTTTTTTCTAAGGTAGGCATTTGGAATATGTTACCTAAGTAATCCATGTTAGAGGAAAAGTTAGAGGGAAAAAAATTGAATGGAACTCTCAACTTGGATACAATTAGGTAAACACACTCTTCATCTTTCTTATCTCTTCCACTCCCATTTTATTGTGTCAAAAATACTTGAACTTCGTAAGATAATCTATAATTGATGAAAATATTCATGTCTAAGAGGTGATCTCAATTTCATGTTGAATGGCTCTCATATGATCCACCTTACTGAATAAGCCCTCCAATTTTTCCCATATTTTGATAGGAGAGCCACATTTTTCCAAATGAAATAAAATGCTATCAATTACATTAAGTTCCTATCAAACCCATAAACTCATCAAGTTTGCATTGGTATTGAAATTTCTCATATTCTCTAGTGAAAATTGGTTGTTCTATAGAAATTAAAGCCCATAATCCTTTGCATTTAATGATTGTTTCTATAGACACCTAAAATCCCCTACGTATTTTTACTACTAAAATTGTACTAATTTCCCTCTTTCCCATCGTTTCTATAATAATTAGTGATTCCTGCTAATTAACTAACATTTATCCCTATTATAAATAATTAACGACACTTTTTTAATTAACTAGCCTTAACTTCACTTCATATGCCAATTAATGACACTTCGTTACTTATAATCCTCTTCCGGTCAAATAATTAACTATTATTAGTTAATTAAGCTTATATACCCTTGTATTCAATCAATAAATGTTATTATTGGTTAAAACCCCCTTTCAACCATTCCAAATATTCCTATTTCCTTCTAAATCGTCTCTAATTGATTTCTAAGCTTATCCTAGCTTATTAGTTACTCCTATTTGATTAATGAAGGCACCCCAACTCCCATGAGTGGTTGATCACTTATTAATTCTTCTAATTAAGCTTAATTATTCTAATTACACATTATTATTGTAGAAACCTATTTTTCAAGAAAGCACCTCTTAGTCGTCTCACATTCACATTGTTTCCATTCTTGTATCTCTTTCTCTTAAAATAAATAAAATCCTATCCATTTGCTTAATTAATTATCAAATGGGCTCCATGTAGACCCATTTGATAATTCAACTTTTTGATATTATCACCATCTCCCACAAATTATTAATCCATGAGTATTAATACACCCATCCGACACCTTTTTTAAAAATGGAATCTTTTATCTCACCCACCATGTCAATCATGCTCCCCACTCCATCTAATAATTCAAGCCATGGTCCCCACGTGATCACATTAGGTCTCTTAACTCAGGTTACTTTACTCAACCCCAGTTACTTGTTAACCTCAATCTAACCTTATATCTAAGTTATAAATATGGTTTTTTCCCCATATTTGGGAGGAAGAAAAAGTTAGAAAATTCAGTGAATGTTGTGAGATTTTAGTCATTTTATAATATCATTATTATTCTATCTAGGTGATAACACGTGGAATTTCCATGACATTCTACTCATGATTTGGGTTCATATGATGAGATTCATGTTGCATGCATCAGATCAGTAATTCCGTCTGCACACCAGTACCATCTAGGTTCTTTTATTTATCAATTTGTATGTCATTTGTTTTGGATGCTATTGTACTATTATTCTTATTGCACGGGGGTTGATAGCCACCGAGGAAGTTAACGCTTCCTGGATCTACTTTTTCAGGAAGCCCCCGCATAAAATCTCTAATCATTATTTTTCTAGTGTATGTGAACTATAGGTTTTCTGGGATCATACCGAGGAGTCGATATCCACTTTGCACACATATCATCCATCAAAGATCTCCAAGGTGTTAAGCCCTCAGTATACTCAACATTGTTTAGTGTTTCTTGATTACTTGTACACTCATCCGGACAGTAAAGCTGAAAACACAGATCAACATTTGGCACGCCTAGTGGGACAAAATCCAAGTTCTAGTTATGTTTTTGCTTACTCACTTTGTATAGGTATTGTATGTATAACAATTATTGTAATTCGATATCACGTCAATCTAGATATATGTTCTACAGTTTTCATTTTTAGACTCACCCGCTTGTAGGCTCTTTGGTACTATCTTCATCCGGTGTTGTCGTGTGTACGGATAATCGATTATTTCGTCATTAAGGTACGTCAATTTCTCGTTTGAAAAGGTCATTATTAATTTTGTTTATAATTAAAGTAAAATCTTATTGTTATTGCTATTTGTTAATATATATGTATGTGTATGTATATGTATATATAATAACATAATAATAATAACAATTAATTAAAAGTAAATAAATAAATAAATAATTTCATCTTAACTCTACCCTACACTACCTCATCTCCATCTTACTCTCCATTCCCCCTAACTGACCTACCCGTCTCCTCCCCGAGCCCACTCATTCCATCCATTCCTCTCTTCCGACACGTACTTATCCTCCAACTATTCCCTAGCCACCTAATCATCAACACCCTTCCACTCAGCCACTCCCATCGACTTAACCCACTGTCCACTTTGTTCCACTCTGTCCCCATGTAGGCCGACTCAGCTGACCACTTCTCTCCACTCCCCTCAATCCACATGAGCTCCTTACCACATTATTTGACCTGCCGCCTCTTTCTTCCATATCACCCCTCCGCTTACCACTCCACCCGAGCTCACATCTTTCAGCTTTATTCATTTCACCAAGTTCTTCCTTCCTCCTCGCGGATATCCTTGACTGAACACCTGGCTTGTTGTTCGACCCACACTCTCCAGACTTTTCCTACTCCCGAGCTCCCATCTTCCTTCGACCTCTGCACCAACTAAGTCGTTCGGTTCACCCTTCCATCCACCTCTCTCCTCCGTCTGAGTCCCCACAACCTCACGTTGACCCTTAGAGTTACATCTCATAACATTTCATTTCCCGTTTACATTTTTGTGATTTTCATTGTAGAAGCACCAGGTCCATGTATCATTTCTCATTGTATGTGTGCAGACTCAACCAAATTTGAAGGCAGCGACTGTACAGTCTCTTTAGAATAATTGATACGCGGCACCCTTGATAAGCAATGCCACTAAAAATCTAGTTGTTGGTTTATAATTTTTTAAAACATACAGTGGATAGATAATACCATTCAACATTGAAGTAAGGTTCAGCAATAAAAGGTTTCTTTTTCAAATTGGCTCCATTGTGGTTGATTCACCAAATTTCTGACGTTGAATGCTTTCACTTGTTCCTAACACAGTTTCAAATCCACACAAGCTTTACATTTTATAGAAATTAATCGACAATTCTTTAGATCACACGTTTGTAAACGGTGCTCGTGATAAATAATGTCAATAAAATTTAATTTTACCATCTATTTATAGTTATTGGCTTACAATTTGTTAGAACATATCTATAAAGAGTGCTTTGATAAGTAGTATTGCGAATAGAAGTAACTTCATAGTCTCCTTATAATAATTGGCTTGCCATTTCTCATAAAATACTTTACCATTTCTAGTAACTTGGCCATCATACGCATAAAAAAATCTATATCCATGTGCAGTAGGACCGACTCTGGAGTATCCCGTCCCATCGATTAGACATTTTATTTCATTGTGTCATCTATTGACATCGGACGTTCAAATATATTTTATTTTGTTAATAAACATTTGTTTATGAAATTTATTTAGACTTTGATGCACTGTTAAATAAATAAATGCATATTCACATTGGTTTTGATAGCGTTGTTTATCATCTCGAAGCTTAATTATTATCTTATTCATTTATCGTTCATTTTTATAAAGTCTAAAATGGGTTTGTCATTTATATAGTGTATGATTATCACAGTGTCGTGTCTATCATTTTGTATTATGATTCGCATTACTTTCATCATTAGATCATCATTTATTTTATCACTTAATAATAGTCATTGCATTGTTTAGTGTCTAATTCAATTTATATTTGACTAATCCCGATAATTTGTTTATTCTAATTTATTTATTCTTTTTATCTCTTTTGGGTCATATCCACTAATTTTCATATTTGCTTTTACAGGATTACGTTGTCAAAGATAAAATCTTAAACTCAAACCACATCGCCAATCGTCTCTTGTCAACCTCATCTGCAGTCATAAGATCCTTGGGCGTTCCCATCACCGATTAGCGCTTTCAAACATAGTTTATGTGGATATAAAAAAGGTGCTTTCTAGATTGCTTAAAGCTTACACTTGGCTCAACTTACTATCAGATAAAAAGGAAAAGTGATATACATTTATTCTCCATTTTTCCTTTTTTCTCTTTTCTACATGGTATTGTTGGTATTTTGGATGATTTTCAGCATCGAATATCATATTTCGATTTTGGAGTAAAATGAACTTGTACATTCTGCCTGCTCACATAGTGTAACTAGGGGTTTAATTATTTACATCACACGCTGCCTAAATTTTCTCAAATTAATCAACACATTGAAACATTCCTTGCACCTGGTTCATTGATTGGGATTTTATCACCCAACAGAACCATTTTAGAAATTTCCACCATAACTTACCTGAAACCAAACATAGTTTACCTTATTCTAGGTCCTCTTTCAGCCATTTTATTTTTTTCCTTTGCACACGTTCTTGATTAAAAACATTGTTTTCCTTACTTGTTTGTTGATATAATAGAAATTTCCTTTTCATGCTCGTAATCACTCGATCCACTACTAAAAAGATGGAACACAACCTCACCACACATAGTGCTTCATCCCAATCAATCACTACATCAACAACTTCATCATCCATGTTTCTTCCTATCTCACTCACAGCACCCATTCTCTCACTAATATACCTCATTCAATACCTTTCACTCACACTACGACATTAGACCAACATTCCATCCCATCTAGGCCAGCCACTCCGCCCTCTATCAGATCAGAGCCTATTGGTACTTCAGTCTTCCCTCTTGGGACCCAGAATTCAGACATATTCTTGATGCCAACCCTGTGGCCCTTCAAGACTATATTTTAAGAAGATACATACACCTCCCTCTGGATGGCCCACTTTACTTGAAGGTCTATCCTTATAATACTAGTTCTAAAATTCCTCAATCCATGGCCTTACATGATTTTGTGTCATCCTCCACCAACCCATTGGCACACCAGACCACCCAGGTAGTCACGCCCATTCCACCCAATCTTCCTCACTTCAACACGACTATTGTTCGCCATCCCTACCACTACAACACTCGATGGTTACTAGTACCTTCATTCAACCATCCCATGTGTCAAATGCCTTATCTAAACAGTAAATTCCTTCTACATCACAAGTCTATACCCTCACTTCTCAACTTCCTCCAACCATACCTTTGCAACATACAGTTTCATTTCTAGTCTATCAACCCGCATATACTCACATCCCCACTCAACAGTTACTTCCACAACCTCCACAATCTCAACAATCATACCATGCCCCTGTTTCTCACCAACACACATTCTATCAACAACCACCTCAACCATCACACATAGCTTACACTCACCCATACCAAGTCCCTCAGATACCTACACATACGCAAATCCAACCACCACCTTTCACTGCTCAACAGGCACTTCCTAATGACCCCATGCAAATCTTGATAGGTTGGTTAGCCAACCTAGAGGCTGCTACATTAGGGTCCAAAGTCACATTGTCTTATGAACAGAATATGTAATGAACCCATCCATCCATCTATGCCCATGAAACAATATCCTCCACACTGGAATTGCATAATTTCACCAAGTTTAACAGCAAGGAGGACCCTCAACAACATCTCATAGAATTTAAACATACGTTTTATCTCATTGCACACAACCAAGACTTGATGCTTTGCACTTTCCCCATGTCTTTGGCTGGGCCCACCTTAGAGTGGTACAATAATATTCCCCAGTACTCCATATTTTCTTTTTCCCAGCTTGCACAATTATTTCTTGAGCATTTCTCCATTAATATTACGCATAAAATAACCATTAATGACATGTATACTATCCGCCAATTCGAAGATGAATCCATCACGGATTTCGTCGCATGATGGCACAATATGATAAATCAATTATCTTTTCCACTACCTCAAATTGATCTCATCGAGCTCTTCGTGTGCTCTTGCGCTAAGCATATTTCCTCAACCTTGCAAATCCAATCATTTCACACTTTTGAAGAGGCTTTTACCATGGCCCATGAAGCTTGAGATACGTGCCTAGAACATGGGCATTTAAAATTAAAGACCAATAAGCCAAAAACCAAATTTTTCAAACCATCCATATCAAATGATAAATCAAAGAAAACTACAAGTGATGTCGTTCTTAGATCATCTCGCATCGTGACATAGACCATAGTGACTCAACAACGATTCACATGGCCAATGCCCAATTATACTCCCTTAGGAGAATCATACAGTGCCATCTTTGACAAATTGATAACAACACACTTGATCACACTACCACCTATCCAACCTGTTAACGAATCTAGACCATGACCTGTGTGGTATCGAGAGGATCACTATTGCAAGTATCATCAAGTCCGAGGACACGACATAGAAAAATGTTGGATGTTCAAGGATTCTGTCCAAAGACTCATCGATCAGGGAGAACTTCAAGTGGATAACCCGAATGCCTCATCCAATCAACCTTTAGATATTTTTAAACAACCATTTCCAAATCATACACCCACATCCATAAACCAGACTGCTCCTACTTTTGTATCTCAAACCCCTAGTACCCACACCATAAACACTATGTTGGTGATAAAAGTCTAGTTTCCCCACAAGTTTACCTTCTTCATCAACCATTACACCAGTCCCTTTGATACATTATCTACATCCACAAACACATCAACATTAGTTACATCCATGCCCACGTCAGTACCCTTTCCTATACTCACATCTATCTCAACACCTACCACCCCCTCCTCAGATGCAAATATCACTTTTGTGTCATTACCCCTTACATCTACTCCATTAAACCCAATCACCTTGTCAAAAATTATCCCACCTCTACCTATTATCTCATCCTTAGCTTCTCTTCCAATCCCTCTTTCTGCACTTCTACCAACACCTACAACATCTACTATTTTACAATCACCTATCTCATCTCCCTCTTCCACAGCCATGTCATTACTCGATGATTTTTGGAAAACATTCCAACATTCCTTAATTTCAAATTATCGTCCCATTTCTTCTATACCATTAGATACTCACACATCGGCGCAGTCCCCACAAATATCCACTTCAATATCTCTAGTTCCTCCTGTAGATATTCTGGTCATTCCCTCTAACAATCCACATTCATATACAAGACCTAGACCCCCATTTCCCAAGCGTTCTCATTCACATCCTCATCCAAAAGTAGACCTCACTATTCCTGATAGAAGCTCCCTAGAAACCACATCATCTCCTTCTATTTTAGGACCACACCCCTCGTCTTCCTCTTCCATTTTAGGAACCTTCCCTTCACCAACAACACATACTACTACTAGAACAATGCAACCACCCTTTTCCAACCAATATCTTAAAGAAAATTCAAAGGCGTCTGTGTCTTCCACTACTATCCCGCATCAAGCACATTCATCTACCTTTTCCAAATCCAAAATAATGTCTAAAGCCATTATTACATCACCACCTTCCCATGCATCATTCCAAAGTTCTCCGTCGATAACACCAGGTTATTATACCACTATGTTTCACCAACTACTCCAAGCCTCAACCATCACTTTACCGCCAATTAAATTTTTTGATCCAAATGCGCCAAGACCTTCCTGGTTTAATTCCAATCTTGTTTGCGCATTTCACCGTGCCCCTAGACATGACACTGAACATTGCAAATCTCTCCAAGCCATCATGCATCATTTTTTCAATAAAAATATTAACGATAAAAACCAATTCTACCATCTCCTCCATCAACTTCCACATCCCAACATGCGTCTGTTCAAACATCTCGACCACCCTTTTCATTAAGAAATCCTATCAGTATTCCACTACCAAATAAAGATATAACCACCAATGCCACCAACATATTATCAAAAGAGGATGATCCTAAGGATCCTCCTCTTGTAATCAACGTTATTCAGATAACCACCCATTCAAATCCATATAACTCGACTCGCCTCACCATCTTTTCCTAAGACTTATGTCATTATCCCTCCTCCTAAGGAGCTTGCTACCTCCACACCTCCATCATGGCCAAAGGTTTTCATCGCTGCTCCTACCAATCATCCCACAACAACACCTTCATCTTCTTCTAAAGCCAAGGTATCTGTTCTGGCCACCCCAAATCCTTCCTCCATTGAACATACCATTATTAAACAACTTCACCAGGCCCCTATCAAAATGTCACTCTATGAGCTCATTCAAAGCTCTCCACATCATAAACAAGCTCTTATGGAGGTCTTGCAATAGATCCCGGTATCCTCCAATGAGCCCCAACCTTTCGCGGCTTTAGCTCATGCCTTCGCAACATCTACTACCGTATCATTTGAAAGTTCAGAAATCCCTAGGATACCACAAGAAGAACATGATCTACCATTATTCATCACAGTCTATATCGATGACACCTACGTCCATCGAACTATGATTGACAATGGTGCCAGTATTAATATCATTTCTTCTCATACCTTCAATCAGCTTAAATTTCCCAATACCATTGTTGCCAAGTCTCCTACCATTCTTTGTGGCTTTAACGATGTTGTCACTCCCCCATTAGGAATGGTTGTTCTTCCTATCCATGTCGGCCATAAAATCCTCCACAAACTTTTCTACATCATTGAAGGAGAATTCCAATATAATCTTTTACTAGGACGTCCTTGGATTCGCGCTATGCATTGCGTTCTATCTACTCTTCATCATTGTATCAAATATGAACATGAAGGGACTACTTATGCTCTTCCAGCTGAGATCCCCCCTTCCAAGACATGTCGCATGATCTATAGACCTAAAGATGTCCTTGTTCCTAAAACCAATTTTTCTCCTGATGCATCCACTAGTTCTTCTGTACTTCCATCTACCTTACCTCATACAGATTCTTCTAATACTATAACGTAAAATATTTCTTTAGGGGAATATCAACTCCTCACTCTCAATACCCTTCCTTCTCCCAATCACCTCGGTTGCCCTGATAAAGCCCCTATGTATCAATCGAATGTTGGGGAAATTGTCTCATTTGGCCCTTCTTCCCTCAAAACCAATTTAGTATATGGTGGCCTTGATCAACCTTCTTCTCACACTAAAAATCATTTTCATGCCAAACGATATACAGGTGATTTTGGATTTCTTAGTAAACCATATTTTGCTCACACATACCTCTATCATTGTGCATGGAAGGGGTTTGGTTTGGGGTGCTATGATCGGGCCCTCACGGTAATATCTTTTCTCAAGCCCATGAATCATGTCAAAAATTTGGTTTGGGATATGACGATCCCACCATACACCCTCCTGGCACATATGCATCTTCTCCCATTCATATTGATTCATCCATTTCTTCTCCATCCAAATATACTACCGATTCAGAACATATTTCTTCTCCGTTTCACTATCCTACAGATTCAAATAATATCTCATCTCCTTCTAACTATCCTTCCAGCTCAGATAATGATTTTTCTCCATCCAATTATCTCACAGATCCAGATCAAGATGATACGGTTCCTATTCCCCTAACTTTTTTATTTCCACCATCTTTCTCGGATCGGTGACTTACCAAGCCAAAAATGAAACATTTTATTTTCCCCTTAAATATCTAGAGATGGTAGAGGAATATTCCCCTATCATTGACATTCTTCAATGTGATGATGACACTTCCATTCTCTCTTACATGGGAGCTGAAGGTTCTCAAGATCAAAAAATCATCCGCTAGAAAAATCCAATCTCTTGAATGAATCCACTATCAACATTACTATTGGAGCACCTCAGGAGCACCACATCCTTAAAATAGGTCAGTCTTTGACACCTCAAGAGCTCGAAGCCTTCACTTCATTTTTGTCCAAACATAGCCAAGCATTTGCATGGTCATATTTGGACATGCCAGGTCTTGACCCCTCCATCGTTGTCCACAACATCGTTGTTATCCCCAATGCTAAACCAGTTAGACATAAGCTTCGTCAAATGCATCCTCGAGTTGCTCTTCTTGTGAAAGAAGAATTACAATGTCTCCTATCTACCAACTTCATTATCCCCATTGATTATCCCCAATGGGTTTCTAACATTGTACCCATCGCAAAAGCGTCTGGAAAGCTTCGTATATGTACTGATTTTCGAGATCTTAACCTCGTATGTCCTAAAGATGATTTCCCTCTTCCAAGTATTGACCAACTTGTAGATCTTACAGTGGGACATGAGATGCTCTCTTTAATGGACGGTTTTTCTGGTTATAATCAAATTCTGATTGCACCTGAAGATCAGCACAAGACATATTTTATCACCCCATGGGGTACCTTTTGTTATCGTGTCATGCCCTTTGGTTTAAAGAATGTTGGGGCTACATATCAACGAGCCATGACGTATATCTTTCATGACCTCTTACATCAAACCGTAGAGGACTATGTTGATGACCTCTTAGCAAAATCTAAACATAGATGTGACCATATCTCGGTTCTTGAGATACTTTTCGAGTGTCTCATTTGTTTCTCCCTTCGCCTCAATCGGTGAAGTGTGTTTTTGGAGTTCTTACTAGAAAACTCCTTGGATTCATTGTCTCTATCAAAGGCATTGAGGTTGACCCAAAAAATCAAAGCAATTCTTGAAATGCCTCCTTCCAATCTCAAGCAACTTCGTAGTCTTCAAGGTTGACTTCAATCTATTCGTCACTTCATATCGCAACTTTCTAATCACTGTCAGCCCTTTCATCACCTTCTTTGAAAAGACATAACCTTTGATTGGGATCAAAACTATCAAAAGGATTTTGAAGGAGATTGAAGTAGAAATGTGAAGGAGAACCCTTCTATTTATATGTTTCTATAACTGATCATGCTCTAGGAGCTATGTTAGCACACTGTGATAATCAGGGATACGAACATGCCATTTATTATATCAGTCATACTCTCCATGATTACGAAACATGATACTCTGAAGTGGAGAAATTGTGTTGCGCTATCTTCTTCGTTGCATCAAAACTTCGACACTATCTTCTTAATCATAAAACCTATATTGTTACTAACTTTCAACCCCTCAAAGTGATGCATTCTAAGCCATATCACAATGATCGTATCACCCGATGGCTCCTTCTCATGGCCGAGATCGACCTGGAATTCATTCCTCAAAAGGGAATTCGTGGTCTGCATCGACACTAAAATTTTCCTCCAAAATTTCTATTTCATTAATGTATGTATTAGGAATAGGATGTTGTTAAGTGTAATTAGTAGTAGCGTCCGATAGAAGATAACGGCGCCACAAGATGCAGTGCCGCCAATAATGTGGATTACGGTAATAGTCAAAGTACAATAGGAATGTTGTAAAAAGTAAATATTTGTCATAAGTGGTCCAATAATGTTAAAATGTCAAAGTTTGGGTAATTAGAGAAGTAGGGTCTACATGATTAGGAATTAGAAATATTATATTGGTAATAAGGACAAGGAGTGAGGTCATAAATATTTTGTGTATTTTATTTGTAAAAAGTCTAAAAATATGGAACCCATGTAAATGATAAGGTTTATCTTATCTTAATGATAAGCTTACATGTACATATAAGAGTTAAGGTATGGAATATGATTTGTCGTAGTGGATTTCTTATCCTATCTTCGAGATAGGATGGATAAGCCTGGAAGTTCTATAAATAGAGAGGCCACCCCCTCATTTAGGATAGAAAGAAGTAGTGAGAAATATTGTAGGAAGTGTGCGAAGGAAGCCATCAGTTAAAGGTGTGTTGAAGAAGCCATCAAGAGGTGTAATTGTAAAGTTTCTCCCATAGTCTTGTTGAAGTATCTCATGGGTGAGATTGTAACAGTTTCATGTTAATATTATAATTTATTTTGATATTTCAGATTTGTCGTCATTTTGTCTTATCATAGTCAATGGTATTCTTGTGTTCGGTTGTTGTTTTGTTTCCAGATTACATCCACCAAACTAAAGGCTGTGCATTAGTAAATAATCATAGCACGAGGAGTTCCCGGTGAAGAATTATCATAGTGCCGGATTGGTGATGACATTTTGGTTCCGTTGCCGGGACCATTCCTCGTTGGTGGATTTTCTGGAGAGATATTCCCACTTAGGCAAAAATTAATTGGAGGGTAACCTTGTTTTTACTGTGCATAGTAGTTACCATGGTAAAGTCATTTTTACCGTGAATAGTAGTTACCATGTTAAAGTCATTTTTGCCATGAATAGTAGTTACCCTGGTAAAGTCCTTTTTGCTGGGAATAGTAATTACCGCAGTAAAGTCACTTTTTACCGTGAATAGTATTTACCGCAGTAACTTCACTTTTTACCATGAATAGTGTTTACCACAGTAAAGTCAGTTTTTACCGTAGTAAGTCAAGTTTTACCATAGTTTACCGTGGTCATTTCTATTTTACTGTAGAAAGGTGTAAAGTCACTTTCTAGTATAGTGATTCCAATTATTTGTGCACATAAGTCTTGTTAATTGTACTTGTGGGTTGGTATTTCACGGTGGTTACTTTTGAAAATGGGAAAGATTCCTGTTTTTTCAGCTCAATCTAATGAAGATGCTTCTTCTTTCATTCAAGAGTTTAAACGATCTTGTATTTGTAATGGCCTTATAAGAAGGGAACAATGGACTGAATTTTTTCCTACCTTTTTGGATGGTTCAGCACTTAGGTGGTTTGAAACACTAGGTGATAATGTGAAAAATTCATGGGATTTATTAACTAAAAGTTTTCTTGAAGAATTTGGTGAACAACAAAATATGCAGATCTCATGATCGAGATCACAAAGCTATCCCAAGGAGAGAAGGAGAAGATAAGGGATTATCATGCTCGTGTTCTAGAGCTAAGGAGGAAGCTCGATGCCCAGATCCGGAAGGAAGGACTAGCGGATGGGTTGATGAATGGCGTGGATAATCTCCTCTGTAAGCACTTCATTCTTGGGATGAAGCCGGAGATCAGACAACGAGTGAAGTATGACCGCCTGCCTACTACCATTGAACAAGCAAAGGAGATTGCAAGAAGGCAAGAAGAAAGCATGGAAGAGGAGCCCAAAGAAATTGTTGCTAAAGTAGAGCCTACACCAGCACCTTTGGTCTGAATCCACAACCACTCTCGGTGAGCACAAATATTTCTCCTAATACATCTATTGAGTATGAAGATCTGCTCAAAAAGATGGGTCAATTAACTATTAATCTTCTTCAAGGAAAGGAATTTAGTTCTCAGGGAGGAGATAGAGGTCCAAAAAGAAATATTTCTGAAGTTGTTTGTTATGGTTGTTATAAAAAGGGTCATTATAAGTATAATTGTCCAGATAGAGCTTCTACATCTGGTAAGGGAGATAATGATAAAGGAAAAGCACCTGTGAATTCTTTTGATGTAGTAGATAAGAGCAGAAATAATGAAGTAGATGTGTTTGTAACAAAAAGAAAGAAAGAAAAAGATAATCAAGATGGAAATGATCCTAAGAAGATGAAAGAAGAAACTAGTAAGAAACATAGGAGAAGAAAGTTGGGTGTGCAGGATTTTCTGATTTCACAGGGGCAAGGACCATACTCCATCTTGGAAGATCTGTCCAAAAGGCCTGCAAATATTACATATGGTCAACTCTTGGCTATGTCTTCTGAGAAGAGGTGGGAGTTACGAGGTGGACTCAATGCTCGAAGAAGGAAGGAGGTTGAGGTCCTTGTTTTGGAGGCAGGGATCCCTATGCTCCACAAGCTGAGGTATTATGTAATGGTATTTCAATTCATGATGTCTTAGTTGATGGAGGTGTTGCAGTTAATGTAATGACCGAGTCTGTAATGAATATGTTGGGTTTAAAAATTGATCGCCCTTCAACACTTATGTTAAGGTCATTAAATAAGGGAAAAACTAAACCAGAAGGTGTAGTTTCAAATGTGGCAATATCTGTTATGGGTGTTGTATGTGTGGTAGACTTTCAGGTGATGAAAAATGGTACTGTTGTGTACCCAATGTTGTTGGGAAGACCATGGCTAAGGAGAGTTCATGCAAGAAACTACTGGAATGAAGGTTTCATGACACTTGGACATGGTAGAGAGAGGGTGAAGATAAACGTGATCCCTCGACATCATAAAGTAGAACCTGTGGATTCAAGTGATGAAACTGATGATTGGACATCCTCTGATTACTCTAGCACCAGTGAAGTGGACACTGAAGATGAAGAAAGTGAGGTTGATGTTTCAGTCATGGATATTCTTCCAGTCACACCAACCCAGGACCCCATAAAATTATCTGAAGAAGAAGTTTATGATCATCTCCAACAAATAAAGATTGGTGATGCTGTGATGGAGAGTGAGAAGGAATCCTACCTCTAGCTCTTTTGAAGGTACATACACCTATTCACTTTTGATTACAAGGAACTCCGCCAAGTAAGTTGGGTAGAACATTGTATTGAGCTGGTAGATGGTGCTAAGCCCATAAAGCAAATGCCATATAGAATGAATCCTAATTTTTCCAAGACTGTAAAAGAAGAAATAGATAAGTTGCTTGATGCAGGATTCATATTTGCTGTGGAGAATTCAGAATGGGTTTCTCCCATTGTGATCTCAATAAAAAAGAATGGGAAGCTACACATTTGTGTTGATTATAGGAAGCTCAATAAGGCAACAAAGAAGGATCATTACCCTCTTCCATTTTCGGATCGATCTTGGGCCAGTAGCTGGCCAGAGTGCTATAGTTTTGCTGATGGATATAAGCTACAACCAAGTTCGTATAGCAGAGAAAGATCAGCTGAAGACCACGTTCACCACTCCTTGGGGAACGTTTGCTTATAGAGTTATGCCTTTTGGGTTGTGTAATGCTCGGCAACATTCCAGCGTTTGATGAATAGGGTGTTTGAACCCTACATTGGGAACTTCATCAGAGTATTTCTGGATGATTTTTACATCTATGGGAGCAAGATGGACCACCCACACTGATGGAGACAAACATTTCAAAGGTTAGATGAAGCACAAGCCTCACTAAACCCTACAAAGTGTGTCTTTGGATGTTCTAAAGGCGTTTTGTTAGGGCATGTTGTATCCAGAGATGGTATTGGTACTGATCTTGATAAAGTTTCAAAAATCAAAGATTTACCATTTCCTATGAATAGAAGTAAGTTGAGATCATTTTTAGGCCATGTGGGTTACTATAGAAGGTTCATCAAGAATTTCTCAAAGATTGCATGACCACTAACCCAGCTTCTTGAAGAAGGATGTTGCTTATGAACCAGAAACAAGGCGCATGAAGCTTTTGGACAATCAAGGAAGCCCCAGGTGTCTTCACCATGCTTTTGAAGAATCCAGATTGGAGCAAGCCATTCATTGTGTACATTGATGCCTCGGATGCAGCACTAGGTAGTACTTTGAGCCAAAAGGATGAAAATGGGAATGAACATCCAATTTACTTTGGGAGCGCATAAATGAGCAAATGAGCGGTGTTGAGGTAAACTATACCGTGAATCGAAAAGAGGCTCGCTATCATTTTTATCAGTAAAGAAGTTTAGAAATTACTTGCTAGGGCAGAAATTTATAGTTGTAATGCATCATCGTGCTCTGAAATATATTGTCAATAAGCCTCGACCCATCGTGAGGATAGCAAGATGGATAATTTTGCTACAATAATTTGAATTTGATATTATAGATAGGCCAGAAAGAAGCATGTCAATGCAGATGCACTCTCTCGAGCCTATGATGGTTTAGGATCATCTTGTGATGATGATGATTTTCCCGATGCAAAGCATTGTTCTCCCTCGACACAATCCCTAGTGAATACATAGATATTTGGAATTATCTTAATGAATTCAAGTTTCTGATGGTGCAAATGCAAAGACTAAGAGAAAGATTACTCAAGCCGATCGTCCATATTCTATTCTCGCATGGAGCATTATTTTGAATAGGACTCGATGGACAAAGATCTGAGGGCGAAAATTGGACGTGATCAAGGAAAGGAGATGCTAGAAGAATTCCACAATGGTACATGTGGAGGGCACTTCTCTGGACAACTTACAGCAAGAAGGATCTTGGATGCGAGTTATCACTGCCCACTCTTTTTAAAGATTGTTATAATTATTGTAAGACATGTGATATTTGTCAAACACATGGTAACCGTAAGACTTCATCACTCCATTATGTCCTATTCTTCCCTTGGTCCCTTTGAAAAATGGGGAATAGACATTGTAGGTCCACTTCCAACTACATCACGTCAAAATAAGTATATTTTAGTTGCCACAGATTATTTAACCAAGTGGGTTGAAGCTAGGCCATTGAAAACAGCTTTCCATGGATGAAGTGGCAAGGTTCATATATGAACGCATTGTCACCGATTTGGTTGTCCATTAGAAATTGTAATGATCAAGGAAGCCACTTCATTAATGAGGTGGTAGAAGCCCTAGTCAATAAGTTTTCTATCAAGCACGGGAAGGCAACAACATACAAGCCAAGCACAAATGGACAGGTGGAGCGAACAAATTTTGTGTCTTGTGTCAAATTCTAGCAAAAGATGCAGCCTTGCAGTACATAAATGGGATAAAAGGATTCATGCAAAGCATTGTGGGCATATAGGAAACATCAAAGTCAGCAACAGGATACTCCCCATTTCAGTTGGCCTATGGCATTGATCCAGTTCTTCCTATTGAGTTTGATATTCCCACTGTGAGAGTTATGAAAAATGAAAGGATGGATGAAAGTGATTCAGTAAAAGAAAGGTTGGTACATCTTCATTTGCTAGAGGAAATGAGGGAAATAGTAAAGGATACAAGCCATAAGAAGAAAATGAAGCAGAAGGAGTACTTTGATCAAAAGATCCGGTGGTCTCCATTTCAAGTGAATGACTTGGTTCTAGTATATGATTCCAGATACAAAAAAAGAAGACAGAGAAAATTTCTTCCAAAATGGATGGGGCCCTACAAAATAGCAGCTGTGCATGAAAATGGTACGTACTGACTGGAGGAATTGGATGGCACTCCCATTACGAAATGGGTCAACCACGACAAGTTGAAGATTTTCCAAGCACTAGAATAGTCTACTCAGGGACGGAGTAGAAAGCTAGGAAGGGGAAGATGTTGACACTAAAATTTTCCTCCAAAATTTCTATTTCATTAATGTATGTATTAGGAATAGGATGTTGTTAAGTGTAATTAGTAGTAGTGTCGATAGAAGATAACGGCGCCACAAGATGCGGTGCCGCCAATAATGTGGAGTACGGTAGAATCAAAGTACAATAGGAATGTTGTAAAAAGTAAATATTTGTCGTAAGTGGTCCGGTAATGTTAAAATGTCAAAGTTTGGGTAATTAGAGAAGTAGGGTCTACATGATTAGGAATTAGAACTATTATATTGGTAATAAGGACAAGGAGTGAGGTCATAAATATTTTGTGTATTTTATTTGTAAAAAGTCTAAAAATATGGAACCCATGTAAAATAATAAGGTTTATCTTATCTTAACGAGATAAGCTTACATGTACGAGATAAGAGTTAAGGTATGGAATATGATTCGTCGTAGTGGATCTCTTATCCTATCTTAGAGATAGGATGGATAAACTGGAAGTTCTATAAATAGAGAGGCCACCCCCCTCATTTAGGATAGAAAGAAGTAGTGAGAAATATTGTAGGAAGTGTGCGAAGGAAGCCATCAGTTAAAGGTGTGTTGAAGAAGCCATCAAGAGGTGTAATTGTAAAGTTTCTCCCATAGTCTTGTTGAAGTATCTCATGGGTGAGATTGTAACAGTTTCATGTTAATATTATAATTTATTTTGATATTTCAGATTTTTCGTCATTCTGTCTTATCATAGTCAATGGTATTCTTGTGTTCGGTTGTTGTTTTGTTTCTAGATTACATCCACCAAACTAAAGGCTGTGCATTAGTAAATAATCATAGCACGAGGAGTTCTCGGTGAAGAATTATCATAGTGCCGATTGGTGATGACAGTCAAGATATTGCGGATCAATTAGCTGAGGCCCCTCTTTCCAATACACAGACTCCTAATCATTTCCTAAATGAATCAATCAATCAATTTTATCATGATCCCCTTAAAATGACTCTTTTCTTTGATGGTTCTAAATGCCAACAAGGCAGAGGGGTAGGAGTTGTTCTTATTCCTCCCGGGGATTCCCCAATCTCCTTAGCTTTTAAATTAGATTTTGAATGTACAAACAATATGGCAGAATACGAAGCCCTTATACTAGGACTAGAAACTGCTATATTTCTAGGCGTTCATATCCTTGACATTTTTGGTGATTCTGAACTAATAATAAAGTAGGTCACTGGAGAGTATCAGTGTAGAAATGATATTTTACAACAATATCGTGATATTTCTCATCATCTTCTTAAATCCTTCAATTCTTACACTATTCAATATGTCCCGCGTTTGACCAATCATTTTTTTGATACAATGGCATCTCTTATGGCCCTTATCCCTTGGACAATGCAAGAGTCCAAGATTTCAGTTATTATATCATCGTGACAACCATTCTATGACATATCTCATATTCATCTAGTCAAATCTAATTTTTCAAACCTCTCGTATTCACAAATTTTTATCCAAATCCATTACTCCCCTTGATCTTTCTAAAAATGCTAAGAGATATTTTATCCAATGTGCTACTCGTTATGTAATCCTTGGCGGTATTCTTTACAAGCGCGGGTTTGATGGTATCCTTCTCTGATGCCTTCAATCCCATGAAGCCTCTAGAGCTATCCAAGAAGTTCACGATGGTATTTTTGGTGGGCATTTCAGTGGATTATCTGTTGCCAAACGTGTTCTTCGTCTTGGCTATTATTGGCCTTCTCTAAATCATGATTGTTGTGAATATGTCAAGAAGTGTGTAAGATGTCAACAACACTCTAATCTTATTCATATTCCTAGCCAGGCTTTACAGCCTACCCAAGATTTATGGCCCTTTTCGTAGTGGGGTCTTGATCTTATTGGTCTAATAAATCCCCGTTCATCACAACAACATCATTCTATCATCACTACTACTGATTATTTCACTAAATGGGTGGAGGAAATCCCACTCACCTCTACTAAATCTAGCCCAATCATTAATTTTATATATCAACATATCATTTTCCACTTTGGCATTCCTCATAAACTTATTATGGACAATGGAAAGTCCTTTAAAAATAAGGACCTTAAAAAGATCGGTGATACATTTAAGATCCAACTTAGCTTTTCTTCCCCGTATTATCCTCAAGCTAATGGCCAAGCTGAGGCTACTAATAAAACTCTTCAAAATATCTTGGCTAAAACTATTGATCGAGCAGGATGAAATTGGCATCTCCAACTTCCCTTTGCTCTGTGGGCCTATCGCACTAGCATTCACACTTCCACAGAGCTACTCTGTTTTCTCTAGTATACGGATCTGAGGCCATTCTTCCCCTTGAAGTCCAAATTCCATCTTTACGTGTGTCTCTTCACAACTTCATTTCTGATGAAGATTATCACCAGGAACATCTAATGCAACTTGAGTTATTAGACAAGCATCACCTTCTTACTCTTGAACACCATCATGTCTATCAAGATCATATCCAACGTGCTTATAATAAACACATCAAAGAGCATGATTTTAAAATAGGTGACCTGGTTCTAAAATAAAATCAAAATGTCACTACCTTAGAAAGAAGCCAACGGGAAAATTTGCTCCCAACTGGATCAGACCATATATTATCACACATAAGTATGGGTCTAGGGCTTATCATTTAGCCTCTCCTGATGGTAAACCAGAGATTGAACCTCTTAATGCATTGCACTTACGGCCATTCTATTGTTAGTACACACACTTATGAGTATAGTCTTATCTTTAGACCATGTCTCCACCATTATCCACTTCCATCTATCATGGTAATGATATGAATTATGTGGTCTACCATCACTACTTTGATATGACCTTGAATATAAGTACAACAGCTCTACTTATAGCATATTCAATATGGATAAGTTCTCCCATTCGGTGAGAATCCCATAATCATTACATCCATTACCTTCTCATTCTCCTATTACAGCCATGTAAAGGGTATTGGGGTGTCTCATGTACCATCATTATCCCCTCCTAAGTGGTTTACTTTGCTATCCCCAGCTCTCCCCCATGTAAAGCTAACATCCATACATGCAAAAAAAAAGTCAAAATTTATCCAAAAACAGACTGATCCCTTGAAGGATAGTTGTTCATCCAAAAAAGGAAAAAAAAAGAGATACATATACAAATTAAAAATCAAATCAAAATCAAAAGAAATAGATTGATCCCTTGAAGGACGGCTATTATATTATTCTTTTCATCTACGTTATGTATTAAAATAGACTGATCCCTTGAAGGATGACTATCATCCTCGCCATCTGTGTTGTATATATAGTAGACCATACCCTCAAAGGATGGATACTTTGTTGTTATGGCATTCAGAAAGCTTCTGCATTGATCAGCTTTCTTCTATTATTGTTCTTTCCCTTTCCCAGAGCTAGGGCATAGACTTAAGGAACACCACCTTTGGAGAACCTTCTTCCCACATATAGGTTACATCTTGAATCCCTCATCATGTCGACATTAAGATTATGAGAATATTTCATCCATATCTTCCTCTTGGTCTTGTGATATAATCAAATCTCATTAGTTATGTACTAACACCTGCTATCGGCTGCAAGTGCAATGCTTTGAGTAGTACCTTTTCTTTTTTAACTCTTATCTAGTTAAAAGCGTAATCGTCTTACATGGCCCTTGTTATCATTATGTGACACCCATCTCATCAAAATCATATTTTTATTACAATTATAATCAAATTTTATATTATTAAATCTGCATCCGTATTTTTTTAAGGATTTCCCCATCAATATCGTCCACGAACCTATGAAGACCGTTATTGTTTCTACACACACTCTTTAATACACTATTCGGTTTGGGAATTCTACTTGATCTCCATTGCATTTTGTGAATTATACTTGATATTATCTCTCAATTAGCATTCATTATCCGACAACTTCTCATCCTCTACCATGACCAATGTTATCTTCCTCCATCCATTCTTTCGCATCATCCTTTTCTTCTCTACAATCACCCACCAATTTTCTTTTTCATCACTCTTATTTTTGTTTATCATCCGTCATTAACATAATCTTCTTCATCATCACAAAACTTTCATCCCCAGCTTGGCACATCTCGTATCACTCCCCACACAACACGAAAACCCTACTCGAAGTAGACCTGTCATTTTAGACAAGGTCTCATTCGTGATCATGTTTGTTGACCATTCCTTCCTCCTAGCCCTCTTTATCAACCCAATTTTCTCCTAAAATTCACCTCATCTCATTCTCCACTGCTCTTCTCACCCACTTTGTCCTTCTCTATTGTTTGTTTGATACTTCATGTGTCATCCACCTGGGCCATTATTTTTGTGTTTTTCTCTTAATATCCTTTTACTACCATCTATTTTATTGTTCCATTTCCCTTTCATTCTTCTTTCGGCTTGACGATCCTACTTAACCATTCTTATGGCATGGCGATCTTACTTAAGATTCTCTCTTAAGAATGATTTGTCTTCTTGCCTTTCCTCATTCCTTCATATTCCCATCATTCGTATTTTTCTTCATTCCCCAAAAACACATCCTCTTCCCTTCTCTTTTTCCTCACACAAAATATCTCAAACTTCCTCAAATATCATCTCCATCATCCCTCATTTAAAATCCAACTTAACTACTTCATACCCTCTCTTACTATGTCTTGTTCCTTCATCTTTACTTCATCATCTTCATCCACATCCTCATCCATTGCATTCTCTCCTCACCTTTATCTTCTTACATATCGTTAGCCCTCCTTTCTTTACTCTTTCTGGTCCATTTTCTAGAATACTTCCCCATATCTATCACCATATTTACTCGTCATTATCATTGTTCATCTAACATTATGTCATCATCAGCTTCCATTCTCGTGCTAAGAATTATCAGTGGACTTCTCCTAAAACTCGTTTCTCCCCATTCTACTAATACCGGTTCACTCTTTTTTACCTCCTCCATTTTCTCTTCCTTTTTTGTGCCCTCTAATCATTATCGGAGGATTTCTCCTAACATCCCTCCACTGGTATTTCCTTTTCATCTTCCCTTCACCTTTTTCAATATCTCTATTGTCTTCATCACATACTACCTTTGCATCATTTTCTTTGTTGTCCTCTCCTCCTTTCTACCCCTGGTTTTCTTTCATTTCATTTGTATCATCTTCATCTCCTCTCCTCCTCACACTTTCATCATATTTCTCGATTGATAACTTGACTCACCAAAGATTTTCCCATCTTTTAATCATCCCACCATCCACATGCATTTCCATGCGTTCTATTTCATATTCAATTCCTTTCCTGTTTTGGCTCTATCATCTCTTCTTTCCCTCTTATTTTCATTTCCCCCATTACTGAACTTCTTTCTCTACCACCCCTATCTTCCCAGCTCCTCATAGTGCCTTTCTTTCTCTTTTCCATTCTACCTCTTTCCCCATCTTCTTTAACTTCTTTACCTCCTTTATCTTTTCATCCTTCTATACATATTCATCTCTCCAATCATCCTTCTCTCATATTCTTCACAACTTTTCTTTCTCAATTTTGTCATCTCTTTCGTGATCTATTCTTTCTCTCCCTCTGTTTTGATCTCCATCTCCCTTTCATCCCTTCTTCTATCATTTTCTTGTCTTCTTCTTTTTCCTTCATCATTTCTTTCTTTCACCATTTCTCCTCTTTATTATATTTGTTGCTTCTTTACTATGATATATCTTTGTACATTCACCTTCCCTTCTAATCTCTTTTCCCTTCTCACCTCATCTTCTTCTTGTTTAGACTTCCTCCTTCCCTTCTTCTCCTCCTCTCTTTCTCTATTTTCTTTTTCTCTAGGTCCCTCGTACCTTACCTATTTATTTCCCCCTTATCTTTTCCACTACCCTCTTATTGAATGTCACTCTCTCTCTTTTGTGTCTTCATCTATCTTCTCACCTCTCTTATCGTCCTTCTCTACTATTTGATCTATCTCCTCCACCATGTCTTTTCTACCCCGACCATGTCTGCTTTCTCTTATCTCTATCATTTATCATCCACATCTTTCATCCCATCTTCCTGGGACATTTTTGTCTTGGAAGATACCATAATGGCCAACATCTATCTGATTTTGTACTCTTCCATGAATATTTTCTCTACTTTTGTTTTGTCACAAAAGTATCTTGACTTCTTATCCTACTTACCGAACAAGTAGGATTGCTTTATCTTCTAATTTGCTAACACTTATGCATTTTTCCTATGAAACATGATTACCATCATATTTATCACACCTTTAGGGAATTTTATCTCAGATTTCTATCCTATTTGCTCATCTTGTCCACATTTATGATTATTCCATCTATGTCTTATGTTGGGGAATCTTTTCATCCATATACTTGTCAACACATATCACTCACTTTGTGTCCTTCTCGTGCCCTATGCTGGGGCATCATTATCTTCATCCATGTCCCTTTTGTGGATGCATAATTTTCACACGATTCCTCGCAAACAAAGGATTGTGCACATCTTTCACATTCAGTTGCACATATTTTGATGTTTTCTTATGACCCATTGGTCATCTTGGTTTACATCCATACTGTAGTGGTCTTCACCCACTCACTAGTCTATAGAATGTTGTTTTCTGTCTCTGTTGAGACCGCAATTGTCCTCTACTGATGTGATATTGGAGTCACCGCCATACTTTTTTATTTATTGCGATCCTTTTTTTTCCTGAGGCATATTGCCTTTGGTCATGTCTTCATCCATCCTCAGACGCATCTTTCATCTAACCCTTTTTGTTTTTATCTCATGGCTTGCTATTTCAAAAAGGGGAAAATGTAGACTCCTATTTTTGAGTATAGCATCCCTTAGTTGTCTCACATTCACATTGTTTCTATTATCGTATCTCTTTCTCTTAAGTTAAATAAAATCCTATCCATTTGCTTAATTAATTATCAAATGGGCTCCATGTAGACCCATTTGATAATTCAACTTTTTGATATGATCATCATCTCCCTCAAATTATTTAATCCATGGGTATTAATACACCCATCTGAGACCTTTTTTTTAAATGCAATCTTTTATCTCACCCACTATGTCAATCATGCTCCCCACTCCATCTAATAATTCAAGCTATGGTCCCCACATGATCACATCAGTCTCTTAACTCAGTTACTTTACTCAACCCCAGCTTACTTGTCAACCTCAATCTAACCTTGTATCTAAGTTATAAATATGGGTTTTTCCCCATATTTGGGAGGGAAAAAAATTAGAAAATTTAGGTGAATGCTATGAGATTTTAGTCATTTTATAATATCATTATTATTCTATCTGGGTGATAGCACGTGAAATTTCCATGACATTCTGCTTGTGATTTGGGTTCATATGATGAGATTCATGTTGCACGCATCATATCAGTAATTCTGTCTGCACACCGGTACCATCTAGGTTCTTTTGTTTATCAATTTGTATGTTATCTATTTTGGATGCTATTGTATTATTATTCTTATCGTATGGGGGTTGATAATCCGAGGAGTTAACGCTTCTGGATCTGCTTTGTCAAGAAGTCCTGCATAAAATCTCTAATCATTATTTTTCTAGTGTATGTGAACTACAGGTTTTCTGGGATCATACCGAGGAGTCCGATATCCACTTTGTGCCCATATCATCCATCGTCATCTCCAAGGTACTAAGCCCTTATATACTTGACGTTGTTTAGTGTTTCTTGATTACTCATACACTCATCTGGACAAAGTTGCTAGAAATGCATATCAATAATTATTTATCCCACATGTACTAGGATTCATGATTCTCCAAATTGGAGCAGTCTATAATAAACCTAGTATTTCCCTCACACACCACACCACACTTTGAATAGTGGAAACTATAGGTATAAGATAAAGGTATTTTATACTTTGTTTAGAAATAGCTACTTCATCCTTGCATGTATTCTCTCAATGTTGAGTAGAAAGGAAGATCTAAGTATGGACTTATAGCCATTTCTTGGTGAGATCCTTCCCTCTCTATGGAGATTTAACCATAAATTTTATTGGTCATTGATATAAAAAGGCTTATGCTTAGAAGTAGTCATGCATAAAATAGTAGGAATGGTTAGCATTAGGTGATTTCATTCATGTTTATGCAATAGAATAGCTAATTCCTTTAAGATTTTATCTTGATGTTATTATTAGATTAAATTTTCTTTAAAGCTACTTGGTGTTAGTTTCATGGAATTATCTTAGTTATTTTAGTTAGGATACATTTGGCATGCCGATCTATGGGACATACTCCATTATCTCTTATAGTTAATTTTAAGTTTTGTAGATTAGTTTCATTTTTTTAGTTTATTAACCCTCTTTTAAGTTTTTTTAGATAGATTTCATGTTTCTTAACTAGTTTTTTTAATTTTGTATGATTTTTATGCTCTTTGTAGGTATAAGGGTGGTGAGGTGCTGCCAAAATTGGAGAAAATTTGTAAAGTTTTGATCTTTTTGACATTATTTTTATCAAAATTTTGTATTTTTGATGAGCTACAGAATTTTTTGTTTTTTTTAAAACCCCTGCATCTATGTCAAAAGGCTTACGCTTTCATTCAAAGGCACATGGTTTCATTCAAAGGCTTGTGGTTTTGTTAAAGAGGCTTACGGTACCATCTCTCAACTGCGGTAGTGATCTATAGTATTTTTCTCCTCTCGTGTATTACATGTGTTACTATTATACTACCTCGCAATGGTGTCTCTCAACCTATGTTTGTGTTACAATAATTTTTGGTTCTCTATCATAACCTTGTGGTAGCATCTTTTGGGTGTTGGAATTGTATTTTTTACTTCTCTTTTACCGGCCTGTGGTTTTGTCGATGACCGCTTGCAAGTTTTTAATATACCTTCAATTTTTTTAATATGCCCAAAGTTTTTTTCACAGCTCGCGTTTTGTTCATAGGCTTGTGGTATCCTTCTATATCAATTTTTGGATAGGTTTTCAGGATTTCCAATTTTGAATGTTGACATTTTCTGTCATTTTTATGGTTTCTAACTTTTGTTCTTATAATTTTTGATTTAGGTAAATTTTATAACATGTATAATACTTTGATGAGTATCTTTTTCCATGTTTTGTATGATTTTGGATTAAAAAAATCATATTCTACTCTCTTGCACTATTGTGTGATCTTGAGAATCATAACCAACTTTAGTCTTCATTTTCTAACATGTAGATGAAGTGACAAATTTCATTATTCATTTTTTTGCTTAAGGGAATGAACCTTTTATAAAGCATTTCTATGATCCCTTGATTTAAATGATTTTAATTTATATGAGTTAAGATAAAGTTTTTGTATGTTATCCTCTTGCAACATTATGTGATCTTGAGAATCAAAAGCAACTTTAGTTTTCATTTTCTAAACATTTTGATTAATTTGGATGAACCTTGTACAAAGCCTTTTATAGATCTATGTTTTAAAATATTTTCGTTGTTATCTAGTTGGGTTAATTGTTGTGTATGTTCTTATTTTGTGTCCTTCGATGATCTTGAGAACCAAAAAATACATTTAATCCTCTTTCATAATATTGTAGATCTTTTGGAAAACTATAAACTATTGAGTGTAGGGCCATACTCTCTTGTCAAAGAAAATGGATCTAAATAGATACCAATTACATGGGTGTTGCAGGTTGTCAATGGTGTACTAAACCACATTCTTAATATAAGATTAAAAATACACCACTTTATTCAAAAAACTATATTTGTAAGTTTGGATAAAGAGCTATGGATTGTCTACTTTTAACTCGGGAAGTATCTTCACATAATCCACAAAACTCATTGTGGGGATCACCACAGGAATCCCAAAGTATTCCACTCCTTGAGCGAAATGGTGGATGAAGCAGAAGTGCCCCTTATCCACTTGAATAGTTGAAAAGCCTTATGAGAAAAGCTTAAAATAACCCGTATAAGGCCTCTTTCATTAATTTGATTGTAGGGTAATGGTCCATTTTCTAGTTTAATATAAATACGTACCACTCTTAGGTAAGAATTGATGAGTTTGAGAAAAAATCCTAAGAAACGATTTGGAATTGAGGCCAACTTGACTTTATCCATCGTGTTCTAAAGATTTTTCACAAAGAAATGACTTTCTTGAAGTCAAAATCTTATTATTTGAAAAAAATTGGAGAGTCAATTAAATTTAGAACCACATGAAATTCATCACGAAACTTACAAAGAATCACTTTTTCCTAGTTTCTAACTTTTCATAAGAGAGGGTGAAACTTTGTAAAAGTTACGCCAAGTATTTTTCATCACCACTTGGTCTATTTAATTATTTTCCTATAGCCATTTTTTAACAAAAAGAAAACATACATACAAAGTGTTTGCCAAAATATTGTCCATCGCTTTTACACCCACTTACATCCTTCCTTATTGCAACTATGATAGTGATTGTTGAAAGTATTTTGGTACACATTCATATTTTCATAAACATTTGTCTTGATACCCACGGAAATACTCTCATTGTATCTAAGGTGTCACATCATTGATTTCCTCTTGAGTTGTTACATTTCTCGCATCATCTAAATGCAATTTTCATACTTACTTCTTATTTTATTTTTAAAATGTGATCTAAGTCTCTAGATTGTATTGTTACGCTTCTCGTGTGATATCAATTTTTTTAATACTTATACCTTATTTATATAAAAACACTTCCTTGAGTTTTGAAAAGTGTCATTGTTACATTATTTGCATTATGTAAATACTACTTTGATACTAATATCTTGTTTTTATTCAAGGATTGATTAACATATACAAGTTGTATTGTTATGTTTCCCACATCTATAAATTCCATTTTCAAAGACTTGAACATTATTTCTCTTTGAAAAATTTTGAGTATACCTTGTTTTGGAATCGATTAAACATCATTTTGATACTTAAGTATTTTTATCCTAAAATCAATTTAAGTGTTTACATTTTGTTTTTGTTTTTAAACAAAACCACATTTGAGACATGGGGAGTAGTTACTCTTGTCATGGGAGTACTGTCTGAAATTGTTTGTTTATCCTTGGTGATAGTCATCATCCAACTTAGTACCCTTTTTATTCCTCGATTCATTATACCTTGATTCTTTGAATTATTTTCTATTAGTCATTGGATATTCCTTGTGACGATTTTATATTCATCACGCTAATCAATTTTTCCTATGGTACTTATAATATTTGTATAGATTTGTTACCCTTAGCAAAACATTACCTATTATTCATCCTATTACTAGAATGGGGCACAAAAATTAGGATCAAATCCTTTTATAAATGATAAATTGAACCCTTTTTTTTGATATTATACCATGGTTGATAATAGTGGTGATGAGGAGAACTCTCCTCGAAATGACTTTGAACTTAATCCCACCCACATAGACATTTTCCTCTTTCAAAATAGAAATGAAGTCCTAGTGCATGGTATATAATTGGCGGAAAAACTTCCACCTACATTTGATCACTCTCTTCTCATGCACATGGTTCATGGATATGAAGAGTTATAACGTCCTCTTAGAACCATTGATGAAATGTTAAACCATAGATTTTCTTCTAATTCTAGCCAAAGGAATGAAAACGAAGATCCTTTTAGACAAAGAGATGGTTGTCATATACCTATCGTTAAGGTTAACTGTGATGGAAACATTGAACTTGAATACCATGAAAAAACCACCTCCTTGTGAAACTCATGAAGAAAAAACCCAAATGATGAGGTCACATTACAACAACAATTTCAAACTCTTAATCACCAATTGGTGAGTTTAGATTCTCATGTCCATCAAACCCATAATTATTTAAACTCCACATGAATAAAATCTTAGAGCTATGTATCAAGAGTATTACACAAAGCCTCCTCAATATGAGAAACCAAAATATACGTATCATGAGTTATATACTGATAATAAAAGAATTAAAAACTTCAAGGATAATCATGTGTATATTCTTGTATCACCTACTTGAGGAAAAATATTTGATCAAGAATGGTAGTCGATGAAGAACACCCTTAACATGTTGCAAGAAAGTAACATGGGTAATAGAAAAAGTATCAATCCGAAGAATTATGATCATATCCCCTTTACAAAAAAATGTTAAGAACACTTTCCCTCCTCATTTTGAATGTCTAAAGTTCGATAAACACAAAGGTAAAGGTGATCCACATGATCATGTTAAAGACTTATTATGTCATGTCAAGAGATTAGGTTGAGTGGTTGGGATGATTGGATAAACGTGAGGAGTGGTAGAAATGGGTTATGATGGAATAGTGGGAAGGACTTTGTTAGTCTTAGTTTTATACCCTAAACCTAAATGACTTGGATTTTTATGAAGGAAGATGGGTTCACGAATTCCTATTTCATGTATTCCTATGTCTTTGTCGTGATATTTCATATTAGTGAACATATTTATAGATATAAGATATGAAGTGTATGTGGAAGAGGATACCATGTGGTCATCATGAGACTTGGGGTTGTAATTTTGTCATCCACTAAGAGTCTAGGCTTAACAAAGGATGGGAGGTGAGATGTGTTTTGGTTTTTTGTAGATGAGGGATGTTTGGATGTACAATAAGATTTGAATGGCTAACAATGTTTGTATGATGAGTGGGATTTGGATGGTTGGTGATGGTTAGGGAGAGTATTGGAATGGAAAGGAGTGGATAAATAGGTACAAGGACAAGAAGACCTTTGTTAATGAGGTCAGGACATAAAATCTAAATTACATGCAACGATTGGTCAAATGTCCATGAGTACAATGGATGTCATAACAATAGTATTCTTGAGACCAAGATGGTTTGTGAAGGTTTTTATTATGTGATTTGATTCAGGTATGGATGATCATGTTGAAGGTTTTTTGACAATGGAATATGGTGGTCAAGGATTCTCCTAGAGGAGTGAAGTGATTTGGGTTAAATGGTTTTAGGGGAGTAGGAAGTAAAGGTGCATAATTGGGTGGATTATGAGATGTGTCGGTTGATTTGTATTTATGAGTTGGATTACATTGTTTTGGATTAGAAAATTAATGGGATGCATTAGGCATGGGGGCCTAACTGGATGGTTTTGGCTTGGATGATGAATTAGATTTGGTTGATTTTTGATTGGTTGGAGTATGTGGTATTGAAGTAGATGGTTTTGTCTTAGGTTTAGATTGTTTGGGATAAGTGGATGTAGAGAAAGGGGATGGGGTATATTTATATAAAGGTTATGGGTGTGATATAGGGGTCACATTAGATTTGGATGATGTTAGGGATGAAGGAGATTTGGGAGATGGGTGTGGTATAGGAACCACATTATATTTGGTCAATTTAGGGGATGAATTAGATGAAGGTATCATAAGAGACTCATTATATTGGGTAGGATATGGGGTGGGGAGAGGTTTGGTATTGGATTTTTTTGGTTTAATATTTGGTGACTTAGGAGTCACGTTAGATGTTTTAGGATTGGGGGATGGTGGATTTGAAATAGGATTAGAGGATATTATAGCTTTAGGTTTAGGTAATGAAGTAGGTAAGATAGGATCATGTGGGGATGAAGAGGATGAGGGTGGTATAGGAGCCACATTAGATGATTTAGGATTGGTGGATAAGATAGTTTTGATACGATTTGGCATAGGTGACGGAGGAGATGAAATAGGCTTAGAGGCTGCATTAAATGGTGGATTAGGGGATGTGGTACTATCTAGGATAAAAAAATAGATCATATTAGGATTATCAAGACGATGAGGATGGATGACTAAGATGAGATGTGGGGATGATAATTTTGGGTTATTTTTTTAGGATTATTGTGGATATGTGAATAGGACTTGATTATAGGTTTTAAGATGATTGTATTTCGGGCTTGAGATTTTGGATGGTGGTGGATTATCCACATGAGTTTTTATGGGAGGAAGGTGTAGGTAATGATGATTGATAGGATATTTGGAGGTTAGAATTTTGGGTGGTTGTGTGGGTTTGGGATTGGTCATGAGATTCATAAAGGAGGTCCACTTGGTCCATGTCAAAGTTAGTGAGGTTGTAAAAATCGATGAAATTGTCTTGTGGGGATAATGTTTTATGTTGATTATGTCAGGTTATGGATTGAGATGATTTGGTTTCCTCAAATAAGAAGTCAATGGGATGAGGGATCTTAGAAAGGTAAAACCATGGATGGATTTAATTGGGAGATGATGGCTTAGGAGGTGATTGGTTGATACATTATTTAAGATTGAATATTTGTTGATAAATTTGTTGGATGGTTTTCGGGATGTTAGGATCAATATGGTATTGTTGATTAGGATGGTAAGGAGAGGATTAGTATAGGTAGGATGTAAGATTTAATATTTTTTTATTAAGGCATTGGATTGTGTGTTGTATTTCATCATCAAAGCGATATGGTTAACTTTGTTGTGTGGGGGATGATGAGATAGATTAGTCGATGGATTTAGAAAAGAGGTTGGGGTTTGGAGAGGATGGGGATTGAGGATCAAAGGCCATGGTTTAATAGGATGTTTGGAGGATTATATTTGGATTAGGTTGGTTGATTAATGATTGTAATTAGATTTGTAATGGGATTTTTTTATTAAGGATGGTTAATTATGATGATGTTTTATTGATTAAAATTTTAAGGTGATAGGATGGTTAAGCAAGAAGAACATGAAACACGCACCCTAACTATTCAATTGGGATTAAAATAAATCCATAACCTGATTTTAATACCATACACCGACGATGGTGTTGAACTAGATATCCACTTATGTGTCAATGTGGTCGCTAGCGAGTAATGTTGGGGAGTGCATCCTCCTTGAACTATAGTTTCATTGTGGCCAAAAATTTCCTATTATAATATGTACATGCTCACTAATGGAGTTCCCGATATAGCTTATGTTATACATGGGGCCTAAATATAAGGCCTAGGTATTGGGTTGTGGAATCCCCTCACTTCACGTAGATGTTAAAACAAACAAGTGATTATCCAATAACGATAACTCTAAAGGAATTTATATACCCTTTTAGAACATGGTTTGTATCTATGTGCATGGAAGTGAAGCCCATGGTCATGATTCTCCTATGAATATGGAAAGTGCTTGGATTTTTCTTCCACATCATGGTGCTCATATAAAATAAAATGGAATCCCAAAAATTTTGATCCTCAATATCCTCCTAGAACACGAGATGAGAGCATACATGGTTTCACATTTGAGATAAACAAGTAACGATGCATAACACATAGGAAATGTGATGCAGAAAATAGATGCAAGATAATAACATTAAATAATAAAAATTATGTGATTGGGTCTTCAATATGAGGCCCCACAGTGGGCGTCATAAATTTAAATGTGTAAAATATTAGTGTTGAGTATAAGATAACAAAAAAATTACTTTTCTATGATAATCGTTTCAACAATACCTCATATTGAGTAAGAGATGTGAAGGGGAAGAAATTAAATACTTGCAGTTACCAATAAAATGTAATACTACTCTTTTATTGTATTGTATTTTCTCAAGGATGTTTTGATTTCTTAAAATTTGAGTAGCTACTTGGGAAGCACCTCCTTTAGATTTGGTTATATTGATTGATGCTTGAGGAAAGATTAATGGATGATATATTGTATTAATGATGGATTGAATATTGTGAATGATTGATAAAATGGTAGATATTTTTATGGATTTCTTGAGATTATGTATCTCTCAAGGATTTTCAAGATTTTTAGCACCATGGATGGTGGAATGTCAATTTATAGTTTTTGGAAGGATAAATGGAATGATAATATCTTTCCAAGTAGATGGAAGATCAATGGTTAGTATTGAATAAACAGATAGAAGAATATAGATAATTCTAGAAATAATAAATTCTTGTATTATTGAGACATATTCATTGAATTTAAAATTCAATAAACAAGAGTATAAAGTTAGAGGCTTCTAAAATTAGAAGCTTCTAGAAATTGAGGAGCTGGGATTAATTCTATAATTAGAAAATAAGTACGATTTATGGAGAAATATCCATTGAATTTCAAATTTAATGGAGAAGAGCAGAAAGTTAGAGAGGATTCTATAATTAGAAGGTTCGAGAAATAGAGGACGTGGGATAAATTCCAAATTAGGAAATGCTATAATTATGAAGAAATATCCATTGAATCTACAATTCAATGAAGAAGATTAGAAATTTAGAAAGGCTTCTAGAAATAGAGGTATGATTAATTCTAGAATTAGAAAGTGGGATTTATTAAAAGATTTTAGAAATAGAGGAAGTTGTATTTATTAGTTTAGGTTTAATTAGGATTTAATGATGTGATTGCATGGAGAGGCTAGTTGTAGGGTAGGTGTAGAGTAGGTGGGTAGGTAGGTGTAGGAATATTAAATTACTAGAAAATGATAATAAGGATTAAGGTGGGATAATGTGATATAATAATGAATTAAAGGGATTAATGATGAGATAATGGATGTATATTAGATAAATGATTAAATTAATTAGGATAAAGGGTATATGTGGTATTTTATAGGAAAGAGATTAATTAGATAATGATGATGTTAGGATATTTACAAGACAAATTAATCGGAATTAATTAAGTCAACATTTTAGATGTCTACATAATTATTTCAAATGATGATCTTAATAATGTGGATCATGATCAAGTTAAATTATTTTATATATTTTTGTAGGGCATTAATCCTTATCCCCATCATCTTGATCTAATTATCAAGGTACTCGTTACCTATAATATTGCTCATGATAAAACATTTAATGAGTAGTAAATATTTTTTTACCTCATCGACATCATACACTAAAGCTACTTCTACTATTGATACATCCAATGTGCATATATCTTTGAGGTAAACCCATATCCTACTTATTAGTGTTATGCTATATCTATGTCGATATGTTCTTCTATTCCTACATCTATTGTATACACTAATATAATTTTCAATACCTCTACTATTGCATAATCTCGTAGGAATATTATTCACTAATTCTAAGTTCTAATAATGCAATTATAGCAAGGTGCCTCTTTGTCTTCTAATTTCATGGACTCTATTTAGTTACTTCACAACTTACTTTCACCATAAGTTAATTCTTATCCTTCTCTTATTATTTTTGTGTCTCCTATGCTTCCTATCTATGATAGAAAAGTGATTGTGAACAAAAAATTATAGATTTTATGTGATGTTATTAGATTATGCTTATAATGATTTACTACTTACTAAAATATTTACTCAAAGACTCAAGGAATTGATTTAATAAAAATAGAATAAAATCTAATTTAAGAGTAAATATTGTAGCAAATGATGTACAAGTTCTAAAATAAAGTAATGACATAAGAATAATAACATATAAAGTATGAAACCCTAAGAAAGAGGAGGACGTAGTAATGACTTAGTTAGTTTCGTATGAACAAGAAGCAATCTAGGTAGGTGTGACAGGTTGAACACAATGTAAACAAGGTTGTCACCGATCACTATAAAACCTAGAACTCACAAACAAGGCCTGCAGGGGCACCAGAGTAGGGCAAGGGCATTTGGTCATTGATGAATAATTTTGGGAATCAATGAATGTGCAATAGCTCATCACCTTATTTCGATGTGTTACAAGGTATTTTCTTTTGTTCCCGATTTATCACCTGATATTCACTCCTTGATTGCCGAAGGTATAATTAACCTGCAAGAAATAATCTCACCTGCACATACCCATAAACCACATCAAACCTAAAAAATAAATATACCGAATGGGAGTTATACTAACCCTAATGTTCACCCAATAGAGTGAAATTATGACTAATTACTACACTACATCTTAGAATCCATGTAATTCTTGTGTTTATGTAGAAATGATGCCCTAGGATGTCCTTGTGTAAGTTGTACAAATGATAGTAGAGCTAGATATAGAATGTAATAATGTATAACATGTGTGGATGGAATAGAATGAACTTCCCCTCTCTTATGTTGTGTATGCAAAATTATGTATCTAGTTTCCTTGAATGGATGATAGATGGATGCTCTTGAATTGCTTTGGTGCCTTTGTATGAAAGCTTATGTGATGATAGTAATGCTTAGTGATTGGTACTTGATTTTTGTAACACCGTAAAAGTAGCGATGCCACGCTCACGACGGTGACAACGACGACGCCGCGCGACAAACAAACAACCCGAAAATGCGACAAACTTTTTTTTTTTTTTTTAACTAAACAAGGTAGAGGTTCTTGTTTGATTTATTTTATCTGCAAGTTTTGAGACCTGCTTGATCTTGGGAACTGATAAGCTTCACTCTTTTACTTTGTATTCCGCTCGCAAAACTAGAACTACATGATTGTCGCAATTCCATTTGCTCGAGATTTACTTCAATATTTGTTGTATTCGTCTCTATCCTTAGCGGATAAACTTCGAGTTTCAAGCATGGTGATACAAGACTGCATAAGGGTAATTGACCGCTGACCCCGTTTTCACTTTATGATCCAATTTATAAGAGGATGAAGGTGACCAGGGTAATGTATGTATTATAATTTTATTGATGTTTTTTTTTTTGATATATTTTAATATATATATTTGCAGAGATATATTATCAGGATAACACATATATCGCTATTTCGTTGACGCTTAGAAATCTTTCAAGATAGGTTCTTAGATATCCCTTAAAAGGGATTAGATACTTTTAATTAAGTGGTATATATATAGATATATTATCAAAGTTTATACTCAAATAAACCTATATTCCTATACATACATTGAAATTTGAAATTAAAGGAATAAGAGTCAATTCGACCGGCATTTTAAATATGTATATTATCAAAATTTACACTTAAATGACTCTACAATGCCTTGCAGGGTGTACTATAGGTATAATGAATTAAAAAACTACATATATTTAAACAACAACAAGTTGAGAGTAATATGATTTTTACAATACAAAATTCTTTCAAAAGAGCCCTTTCAAAAATCGGTGGTCAAATATTAGAAGGATAATAGATGATTTCTTTTTTTTTTGATTGAAAGTTATGCTGATAATACTTCACCAGCCCAATGTATTGGGCTTCAACATCCAATGCCACCTTTGGCTATCATTGGTCGACCCACATCTTTGGGTAATAAACATTACCAACCCAATACAATGGGCGTTGAAACTGAACTTACGTTTTATGGCTGAGGCGGCGGGTGGCCAACAACCATCTGTCTCCATAAAGACTCCCTGTCTGGCGTGAAGATCACTCCTACAGGCCGCATAACATCTATTCACCAAGATTTTGCAAATCTTGAGCCTCCCCTTGGTCTGTTCTACCTGCAGTTCTACCCCGGCCGCGTGAAAGGGATGGGCGATTAAAAAAAAATGAGTTATAGGCATTGCTACAGGCGTGAGTTCCGACTGACTCGGCCCTGGCCGCGTAGGAGACCACATGGTGGTCAAAAGGGAAGCTACAGCGCATGTGGTAGGTGTTTTACCAGTTTCAACTGCCCTTGGCTGCGTGAGGAGGATTCTAAGCAAGATACAGAAAATATATCGTGCGTTTTTCCCTATTCTCCTCGCCCCGGCCATGCATGTTACAAGGAGGCAAAACAAAGGGTCCTGGGTGTGTGGACATCCAGTAGTGGAGGCGCACCAGCAGCAGGTCATCCAACTATGTTGTTAACTACCCAGCATTGCTTGCGTCCCCGAAGTCGGGTTTCTCCTTTGCAAGATTTTTAACAAAATCAAATGAGGGACAGTGAACGTGCCGAAAGAAAGCTTGGTGGGAAGCTAAAGCGCAGTTCTTCTACTAAGTCCCGTCGCATAGACAGAATGGCTCGTGGAAGGAGCCTCTTAGAGGTGGTTCTGTTTCATATCAGAATATTCATGAAGCCATATTTTCTTAGCAAAAGGTGCGACGTCTCAGAAGAAGGAGGGAAGGGGTCTGTTTCACGATTGGATTGTTCACGAAGTAGATGCTTTGCAAAGTAATGAGCATTTGTGCGTGTAAAACTTGTACAGACTGCCTTGCACCTTATAACAGTCATAAAACATGGTGGCGTTACCGAAAGATATCCTTTGCATATTTTTAATTAATATTGTTTCTTGGCTATAACTCACGATAGTTTACTTGTTAATATAAAGGAAGTATTTAATAGTGTATTGTTATAAATAGGATTTATACTAGGATATCCATTAGTTTTAGTAACACCTAAATATGGATAATATTCAAACTATTAGTACCTTTATTAGACATTAAGGAGTGTTGGATATCGGACTAGTTGAGTTTAAAGTATTGGCATTAAAATTTATTTCTAGCTAACTTTAATAGACATTGCATGGAATTTTAAGCAAGTTGATTTCGTTTCTTTCTACAATTTGTCAAAAATTTTACAATGGATACTTAAAAGAAGGTAAACATAATAGATCTAGGACATGATTCACTTTATCGGCACAATGGAAATTCAATGAAACTTGACTCTATCCATCCATACTACAAGAAGAAGATAGACATTAATATTCTCACTTTTCAATACCCTTTTCTTTGCAACAAAATGAGATCTAGTATGTATGTATATTTTTGTAAATATCCTAACATTCAACATAAGAGTCCAACAATATTTTTATTAAGTTTCAAACAAGATCTCCCAACATTTCAACCATGTGAACTTTTGGGGCAAATATAGATTACAATGTCCCTCTTTTTTTTTTTTGAAATGAAAACAAGATGATACAACTTTCTTTTACATACAAATTTTACAACCAAATAATACATATAAAGGAAAAAGGAAGAAGTCTTCCCAAGCTCCAAGGTGTTCTTCATCCATGCTCCAAGTTCCAAGTATTTCAAATCACAACCAAGATAGGGGGAGAGGCAACACTCTCCTCCCAACCAAAAACTCAATGGAGAAGAGAAGCAATCTCCTCCATTGACCCCCAAGCCCCAAACACAACACAATGAAGGGTGGTCTCCAACTCAAGGCAACAACACTTGCTTCCACAATACAATTTTCTTCACAACATTCAAGGTTAAAAGAAGAAACAAGAAGGAAACACAAATAACACAATACTTTTCACAACAAGGCTTTCATCCAAGCCAACAAGAGAAGGAACTATGGGAAAGTTTTCCTTATGCCTCCCCATTGAGATGAGATGCCCATCCAAACCCTCCACAGCAAAACTCAAGCCCCTATGACTCTTATGCCTCCCTCAAGTACCCCTTGGTCACATTAGAAAATTTCCCCCTCATGGAAATTTTCTTAACACATAAAGAATAAAGGTACACAATACAATTTACTAGTTGCCTTGACGACCAAATGTTGTAACCACCCGACATCCTCGTTGTGTTTGGTTCCCAATCCCCCTCATGGTTGTGATCATGTTGTGTTTCCTGCAAAATGCAAAATACCTCCTTCGGCCTTGCGGCCATGTCAAAATGTCCAAAATAATCATATGCATGAAATTTATTAACATCTATACGTAATTCAATTATCCATTATTCCAAGGTTTAAATCACAACTTAATTATGCATTTCATCATTATCCAAAGTTATAGTAATGTAAATTCAACAACTACATTCTATTTAACATGGCGAAGAAATCCAATGTTAGAACACATGCAATATATCCATATAAAAATAATATCAGTATCCAATAGTCTGTCCATGAGCCAATGTAGATCATACTGAAAACAAAATCCAATCATAACCCAAATGCATCTACTCACAAAACATCATGCTAATCAACGTAAGTATAAGTCATGTCCATATCCAAAAGTCTGCATAACTCAAAATGATAATCAACTAAGTGTCATAGGGAAGTGGGCATTACAATTTTGAACACATAAATATGTATTTATATGATTCCCTTGATTGAATTTCACATTTGAAAAATTGAAGGATGACCCATAAGTAAAAATGATTCCCAAAAGTTAAAGAATACTCAAAAAGAGTGAATAAGGTAAAAAAGGGTTAGGGGCACCCAGGAGGGACATGAGCACACTGGAAATGTTGTCTGATCGGGTGCTAGTGTCTAAAGAAATGAAATCTTAATAAATAAATCTCCTGATCATTGTAGAGTGTGAATACCAAATAAAAACAAGAGATGAAGAAAAGAGGCCAAAGATATTTGTCAATCACTAGTTTTTTTGCTTAGGAATTATGTAAATGCTAGTATACTTTTAGGACCTAGAAATATAATCAAGTGTATGATTTTATGTCTACATTTTCCCCCACTTTATTTTTTTGAGATAATACTCAATAACATAAAGTAGATACAATATCCTAACTTTTTAATCATGTCGAGAGTGTGGAAAATAACGTGTTGAGTGGAGAAGTGTAGTGTGATGTGATTGAAAAATGAAGCATGGAGACTAATAAATGGAGATAGACTCTAGGGGTGAATCGAATGTTTTGTGGCATGTTGTGGGAGCTTCTTCTCACTAAATTTGTGTTGATCCTTGTTTTTATTAGAGACGAACCTATAAAAGAAGATCAAAAGAGTAGTCAAAGTCCTCGTATATGAAAAGTTTGAGTAAACTATGTAAAAATTGTGTAAAAGTGTATAAAGGGAAAGTGTGTACATGATACGTACATGAGTAAAAGGTAGAAATTTTACTTTTTGTAGAGAATGATGATTTGAATGTTGAATTCAAGTTTTCTGGGTGATCTCATGCTAAAAGCGAGTTTTTTTAGCGATGTCACCCCAAGTGTGAGTTTATTGGGAGATTTCACGTCAAGAGCAAGATTTTTTTATTTCTCATGTTAAATGTAATTTTTTTGGGACCTCTCAAACCAATGAGCAAGTTTTGGGAGAGATGTCTAGTATTACTCTCCCTTCTATGAATCTTCCCAATAAGCACCATTACCGATGATATGTCCCAATTTAGTTTTGATTGTATTGATTTGTTCCAAATTTTATTGATTGAAATTGGTTATAGGAGATAGAATACACTTTATAATTGGAGGCCAAGTCATGTAACTTTAGAACTTCTTTGTGAACTTCTCTAGATTGTGATATAATGATAAATTATCTATATATACGCCCAATACATTATCTCCTAGTGGAGGACACAAGCACCTAGGCGCTAATTTCTCATTCTGAGTGTTGGTGTCTACTCTATGATTCTTACCCAACACTAATTTTGGGCCATTCTATAACTATGTTCCCGTGATCATTTTGTACTATGTAAATCTATACTATAGATCTAATCTAATGTAGGTGTGACTTGTTCACCCAATATATACCCCCTCACTTTGTGTGCATGCGACTATTTTAGGATAATATAGTCCAAAGGAGAGGACCGGAGACTAATATAAAGTAAATACCTATAGATGGTAGGGGATTTACATGGTAGAAACTATGGAACATGTTAAAATTTGGGCTAGTAATAATTGTTAGTAGAAAAAGTAGCTAACATTTAAAAGAAGAAAATGTAACAAGAAATTGGTAAGACAAGATAGATTGCGAAAAGTGGGTTTAAGACATGGGGCATCACTCATAATGTCACAAGAAAATTAGGGCCAAAGTAATTGAATAATACAATGATCAAACAAGATATAGGTCATATCCCATAAACAATGGCTTATAATAAAAAAAATAACAGTAAAATGTGTCTGATAACCATGGTTGTATAAAGTCCTACAAGGAAAATTCTACACATGAATCACCTGTTAGCATATTAGAAAGATAAAAAGTATGTCAAATCATGTATATATCAAGGAAAATTAAGTTCTAGTAATGAAAATATGTGAAGAATGTAATGATATCACCCGAAGTGTGCAGATGGTGAAACTAGTGAATGTAAATGCCCCTAGGACTCTCGATGGGATTGTAACAAGTATAGTCCCAAGCATCATTGCAGCATGTAAAATATTGTAAGATATCTGCATTCACCTCAAAATACCAAGTGAATAAGTATTTTTATATATATAAAGATGATGCATACTAAGAATCATCTCCATGGAAAACAAAATGTAACATGTAAATAAAATAAGCTAACAAGATTAAATAAACCAAGATATGAAATGATGTATGAGTGTGATAATGTAATATACAAAGTGTGAATATGGTAGGAGCATTGTGCCCCCAAGTGGATGTGAGTGAGATGAGTTTAATTTATAGAAACCCCCTCAATGTTCAATAATAAACCATACAACAAAAGTATGTCATTAGAAAATGGTTTGTGTGAGAATAGATTCTAGAAATATGTAATGTGAAACACAAAGTGTGAATTGTGGATGAGTTAAGGTTCACTTCAAAAATAGACCCTCAACAATCGAGTATGAACCATGGAACTATAGTGTGTCATAGGGTAATGATATAATATGTGTATTAAAGTGTGTATGAGAGGTAATAAGTACTAGATGTAAAGCACGAAGCTTAACATGTAGTAGTGGAGATTAAAGACAAATGATAGTTCTCAAATGGTGGGAGGGAAGAAAGAGCGATGCCCCCAAGTATGCAAAGGAATAAGGATAAATTAACATCATATAAGAGATCATTAGTCTTGAGATCATAGATGATTGGATTTGGTTAGAGACTTGGTAAGAGATGGTGTGAAGTTGATCAAATAAATATCCGTTATGGCATAAATTTTACATGCCCATAAGTATATTCTTCATCGATAAAAGGAGGTTGTGGAAAATCATATGCATATCAACAAGTGATATTTTGAGTATAGCTAAGTAATTAATCATTAGAGATAGGGATGTAGCCAAAATCATGGGAAATGATATATTAATATGATTAGAATCCATAGTTCCACCAATATAGTCAATCCATGACTTTGCAAATGTTTTTGGAGAGGGGTGGGTAGTACGTCCATGAAGACCGATAAATGTAAGATGTAGAGGACATAAGAAGTAGTCACATTACACATGTCCATGATAAAGGTGAGGATATTGGGGTAGATGGAGGAGATTGGAAAGCTTGAATCCTAGTTGGTATAAGTCATCATGCATGAAAAAATGATACAAAAATTAGGGTCAAATGGAATGTGAGGACAATAAGAGTCACGTATAAAAATAGTGCATCTAAATGGGTCAATTGTGGTGAAAATTAAATAGGGAAGATGTAGAGGTGGTATGTTGTCCAATGTATGAACAGTCCCTTAAAAGGTTTCATGGAATTAGTAGGAGGAGGTTTCTTGAATTGATATTCACTAGGACCAATAACAAAAAATTGTCATGGAAGTAGGATTCATCTTCTTCAACAAGATTAAATTTAATATTGTGCAAGGTGTCATCATTAAGCTCTACAACATCAACCTCATCATCAAAATCATTAGTACTAACATTATCTTCTTGAATAACATTTCCAAGAATATTTGTAGGGGAGGAGCTCGATGTAGCATTTAGAGGATTCATGGCATATCACGAAGTGGTAGCCATGGGGGTAGACATGGTTTGGGATAGGAAATCATTACTATGTGTATGAATGGATGGAATGCAAGTGGAGGTGGAAGAGGGAGTAGGGGCACTAGATTGAAAAACACCATATGTGTTGATATTGTGATATGGAATACACTATGATGAGGAAAAGGGCATGACGTGGTGATCGGGTATATGTGAAATACTTGAATGGAGTAGGGTTAGAATTAATGGTATCTTGATAGCCATCATGTAGGAATTTAACGCACCTATGAATTATAGAGGGAAAAATGCATGATATGGATCCATGTTCTTCCAACTAAGCAATTAAACTAAAATAAGGCATCAATGAAAAAGAACACAGTAGGAACAACTTTAGGTACAACTTGTAAAGGTAGGGTGATAGTTCCCATGCATGTGTGAGTAGTGAAGTCATATCTATTAATAAAAGTAGAGGATTTATTGATTAGATTATAAAAAAATTGCATTTTCTTGAGAAGGGATAGAAAACATAAATTTATAGTGGATTCATTGTCAATGAGTACACGTTTGATACAAATGGAGCCAATAGTAGCGGTGATAAGAAAAGGTGCAAAAGGATTACTAGCAGTAGAAGGAGGGATATCCTCATCAATGAAACATATGGCACATGGTATATTTTTGTAGGATAAGATGAGATGAGAAAAGGAAATATGAAAATTATTATTTTCAATGTGAATGGAGTGGAGGGAGACCTCTAATGTATGATGGCAATTGAGTGCATTGTGTAAGATATCATAAAGATATTTTTTTTCTAGTATATTATTAACCTACCCATTGATGTCATAGCCTTTAGCGGTAGTGGTGGGAAATATAGAATTACTAGTCATGGGATAGAGATAAAGTAAAGTTGTGAGAGAGACGAGTGCGGTGATGATGACTATATTGATAGTAGGATCAGGTATTTGAGTAACAAAGAGGGGAGGTGTTTGGTATGGAACCAAATGAATTATCAATGGTGGAAGCCATGCTAAAACCTTTGTTGGAGTATAAGAGGAATAAAAAGATTGATCCATGAATTCGAAGAAAGGGTATATTTTGATGCATTTTTAGAAGGTAGGGTTGGAGCAATGGGATTCTCTAAATGATTTAATTAAAATAGAATAAAATATAATATTAGAGTGACTATTATAACAGATGATGTTAAAATTCTCAAATATTGTAATGAAACAAGAAAAATAACATATAAACTATGAAACCCTAAGCAAGAGGAGGAGGTAGAATGACTTAGCTTATTTATGAATGAATAGAAAGTGATCTGCGTAGGTGTGACAACTAAAAAAAGTGTAAATATGGTCATATAGACATAAAATCATGCATTTGGGTACATTTCTAGGTCCTAAATGCATAATATCATTCATCTGATTCCTAAGTTAGAAGACTAGTAATTGATGATTGTCCTTCACCTCTTTTCTGTGTTTCTTATTTTCTATTTTGCCTTAAACACCCTACATCCTAGTGGGTGTTTTATTTATTTATCTTTTATGGATCCAAACACTAATGCCTAGTAAGGAAATAAGTGCCTAAGTACCCCTTTCCCCTCTAGATGCCCTTGATCCTCTCTCACCTTACTTGATTTTTTGGATCTCTTTTATCATTTGGGCAGATTTTTCACTTATGGGTTAGCCTTCCAATTTTCAATTACAAAATTCAAACAAGGGAATAATATAACTACGTAGTCATGTGTTAAAATAAAGGACCAAGCACTAAGCATCTACTATCATAACCTAAGCTTACATCCAAAGGAACCTAAAATACTTCAAATCATCCATCTAGAATCTATACAAGAGACAAGGTATTGCATCAACTTTACATACACAACATAGGAAGTAGAAATTCATTATTTAATCCACACATGATATACATTGCTACATTCTATATGTAGCCCTCTATCAAGTGAAATTTACACTAGGGAATCCTAGGACATAATTCACACACACACACACAATAGCACTACATGGAGCCTATAATGTAGTATAACACTTGGTAAATGAATATATAAATGACTCAAACAACTAATCTAATGAAATTAAAAACTCTAGTTTACAAGAGAAGTATGGAAATGACTTAGTTGATTCAATCAACTTGTGAGACTATGTCCCGAGGTGACTAGAGAAACAGGAAGTAGGAAGACTATGGAAAAACCATGAAATGGAGAGATATGAGCTACTAATCTCAACTAGAGTTCTGGAGAGAGTATTGGGGTTCCTGGGGTGCTCTCTGGTCTACAAAATGAGAACCCAGTTTATGAAAAAGGTCTAAAACTAAATTTCACATGATGGGTAGGTGGTTTGAAACCAACATTATTTTCACATCAAGTTCACCGCACTTCATCAAGTGTCACTAATAATCAACAATGAAAAAAATACCTATAAAACCCTAAAAAGCATCAATCTCTAAAAAAGAAAAATGTATATGATAGGGTAAGACTAACCTTAGCTTCCACAATGGTGGACTTACTAACTAAGCACTGTACTACATTCTAGACCCAAATCTAGTTATGTTTCTATGTGTGTGAAAAATTCCCTAGGTTGCTCTTGTGTCAGTCACACTTTGTGATGTAACGAGCTAAAAATGTGTAGAAAAAAATGAATAGAATAGTGGATGGAATATAATAGAATCCCCTCCTATTCTTGTATGATGCGAGATGAATGAGTTTGTCCTTTTGAATGAAGATATGTGGATGTAAATGATCTCCAAATGCTATAGATGGATGCAATTCTAGGTGGATTATAGTAATGACTAGTGATTGGTTCCTCATTATGGTCTCATAACTTTATATTTATAGGTTTCTCTTGATCTAATTTTGTAATTAACCCCAAAATGGTTGACCACCAAAAATATGAGAAGCTAAGTTGGATATAAAGTGCCAAAAAGTGTCTAGAAAGTTTTAAAAATCATTGGGGTGCCCATGGTGGATCAAGGACGCCATGGGGCACCTCATTACTACCTTAGGTGCCCGAGTTAAAGTTAAAATGATAGGAAATGATGAAAAATGACTGGAAATGTGTGCGGTGGAGGTTGGGAATGATGATAGAAATAAAATAAAAATTTCAAGAGATGGGGGTTAATTAATAATTTCTTCACTCAAAAACCCTCTAAATACTATTATGAGATCGGGACTAGATATAACCCAAAGTTTGTTATTTATTGACTACATTTTCCCCACTTTATGTTGGTGAGTGGAACACTCAATAACATAAACTAGATAGAAGTGCATAAGCTGATGTCCATGTAAAATGCAGTAGAAAGTATGCAAAAGGACTAGACAAAAGCGTGGAATGAAAAGAAGATGATGGATCATGGAAATTAAAGATGAAAAGAACAAAAAAAGTGATGAGAGTGAACCATAGGGTGGAAATTCATGTGTTTTTAATGTGTGTAATGTACCTGCATGTTTAGTATGGTGTGTGCTACAACTAAGTATTATTTTTGACGTCATCATTGTTGTTGTAGTTGTTTTTGTTTCCCCCATTTGAATACTTGTTTCTCATATGGTCGGACTTATAAGGAGAAAATGATCAAGTAGTCAAATATATATGTATGTATGTGTAAAAACACAATGTAAAATATGTATGTACATGTTTGTAAAAGCATGTAAATGTAAAGTATGCAAATGAAAAATGTAAATGGTACATGTGCACCTGATCCATGTCAAAGAGAGTATATAAGGGTATCTTTTACTGTCGGGGTTTTTTGGGTGATCCGACGCCATAGGCCGAAGAAGTATAGGGAGGAATGTTTTTGTATCGTCCAACCTTTAATTGATTCCCTAAATTTATATGAAGATATTTTGTACATCCCGGTTTGTTGGGCAATCTAACATTGGCGATAGAAAAGTATCGAGAGGAATTTCATTATATCCTACAACCATTAATTGCTCCCCTAAATGCTAAGAACAACCATGTCCTATAAAATCCATGTGTAAAGAGTTCATGGACTAGTCTAAACTCACTTGTTTTATGTAACCCACAATGAAAAGGGAAGAAAGTGCATTGAACTAACCATTGTAAATATGTTGTGTAGGTTTTAACATCCCAAATGATGCCCCCTCTTTAGGGGTGCATGCGATGTCACTAATAGGACCCCAAAACAAGAATGACCACATGAAATCTAAAACTCTACCCTACAAGGGGAAGGGAATTCTCTATGTATAAAAACCAAGGCACGCACAAAAAGAAGGATAGCCAAAGACAAGTGTTAGTGAAAATAAGCATGCATGTAAAAGGACATGTGTACAATATGCAGATAGTATATAAGATACCAAGAAAAGTAGTAATGTAAACATGCAAGAAGAAAACATAGGACACACAAAGTGGTTTACAAACATGGGACATCATTCTCAAAGTTACAAGACATGTAAGGCCATCATGTTTGCAAAAAATAACCAAGTGTGCATACCAAACATACGGAAAATCCCGCATATAAAAACAAGTAAGAGTAGATAATGTAAGAAACAAATATGGTAGCAAATATCCCTGCATAACAAATTTTACACATGAAGCACCCATTAACATGTTATAAAAATAACCAATATGTAAAAAGTTTTATAAATGAGTAATGTAAAGTTCTATGTACATAATGAAAAATATCACCTATGAGAGACAAATGTGGATGCCCCAAAGACCAGCATAGAAGGGTATAGAGGTGAAAATCATTTGTTACATGTCAAATATTTGTATCTCGTGATCACACTAAACAAATGCAATGAACACACATGTGTGTATGGTAAAGATAAATGACATACAAGAAATATAACTAGCATGCGTAATAAAGTGACCATGAACAAGAAAAATAAGAAAGAGTAAAAACAACCATAATATTCATTATGTCATGGATGGATGAAATGGAATGCAAGATGGAATGATATGATCCACATTCCCCTCCGGTGAATGGAAGTGTATGTAATGAGGTTAATTTTTTTCCCCACAATAGTCAATAATGAACCATAGAAAAGAACACATCATCGTGAAATCACCAAAGCATGTGTTGTGTCTAATGTGTTGTGATGAGTGTATATGTGGGGCAATGATATGTGATATATAGAAGAGATGAATGAACCTTATAGCCTAAGCATAGATATCATGACATGATGAATATTAGGAGTGATGATTTATCATAAATCGTATATCTCTACAAGATGAATAGAATAAGTGAGGATTTATCCTATAGCTTGTGTCACTACAAGATGAATAGTAGGGATGGGTGTTGGAGCCTAAAGTGTATACCACTACAAGATGATAGAGTAAGTGATAATTTATCCTATAACATGTGTCACTATCCTAGGAATTTCGCATGAGGAAAGATGGAATGATAAACATGTGATGAAGATAAGGTTCATTTGATTTGTAAACCCTTATGAGTTGAGTATGGACCGAGGAACTAAATTTCATCATAGGATAGTGAATGAAGTGTGTATAAGACAACGTAGTATGTATGATGAGAATAAAAAACCATGTGATGAGTAGAATATGTAAATATGTGGTGATTAGAATTTGATACTAGAGGTGTAGAATGTATAATGTTTAATGTAAGTAGGTATGTAGATAGACTAGCAATGTAGTGTATGTAGGATGATGTAAAGTTAGACTCATATGTGAGGAATACTAGTATAATATATGATGTATAATTATAAAAATGTAGAATAGATGATGTATGACTGGTGATGTGTGATGAAATTCAATGTGTAATGCCTATGGTGCAGTGTGTGGGGCTAATGTGTAGTAATTTCTTGACATTCATGTGTGAACCAAAGCACAAGAGTGTGTCATCGAGAAATGGTTGAATGTGTTATTTTAGCAATGTAAAGTTTTTGTATCTTGGATTTTCATGTCATTTTATGCTTCCGTCACATCGTATGATTACATTTTAACAAGGACCAATGATGAGAATTTTAAGAAAAATGATGATTACAAATTGTTTCGTAAGCATTGGTTTGTGGATAGCTCAATATCCCCTTTTCTTGTTGTTTTCTCATCTTCTCTTCACACTTTTCTTCATTTTGTTCTCTTTTTTATCATTGATCGAGTTCCTCCATCACCCCATTGACACTCGAGGGGGCATCCTTCATCCTACTAAGTTTTTTTCTACCCCTTCAAAAAAAAAATTACTCGTTTATGTTTGTCTACTTTATTTAAAGTAATGTTGTGCACATCACCTCAAAGAGGGGAAAATGTAGACACTTGTAGTTTGATCAAATCACTATTATTCCTAATATTGCACTAACTATTCTCCTTCCTAAAAATTTGATGATACCTCGTCAATTATACCTATCTAACTCCCCCCTTATGACATTATTTTGGTCATATTCCTCTTGTAATCAATTAAACAAGATAATATAGCCTCTTATTGACTAAACCATCTTCTCATTCCCTTCTATACTACTTATACTAGCTTTCTATACTATCAATCCATTTCATTGGATTGATTAGACCTCTCAAAACCCTAATTCCTCTCTAAACAAGATTAATTAGCCTAGACCTAGGTTAATTACCCTAAACCATGATTAACCTCTTCTAAACCTAGTCAAATCTTACTTTGACTCACTAATGTGCTTTTTGGCTTTTTCATTTGTCCCACATGCACCAAAATTCTCCCATTTCTGAAATTGGAAAACTATAAATAGCCCACTACCCCTAGACCATTTCTAAGAACACTCCTCCTTTCTAACATAAACTATAGCATTTTTCTTAGGGTTTAGAGCTTATTTCATTTGTTTTATTGAGCTTTGATTTTCCATTACACTACACACACAAGCTTTAAGTAAATGGGAAGAACCATTGGCCTAGAAGCCATTAATGGTGAGATCTCATTCTCATAAATCATAAACTGATTGCTTAGAATCCACCTAGGTTCATTTGTAAAATATTTCAAGAATAGAGATAACTAGATATGCTAGGTTGTTTGTTTCTTTCAATTTTAATGTATGCAATCCTTGCTTATTTCTTATCGATGGTCCATTGACTAGTTTGCTTAAATATTTTGGGGATTCTAAAGTTTTCTTACCCCATCTTCAATCTTTTGCAAATTTTCATTGAACACACTAGTCTAAGCGTAATATTTCTTAATATGCATTATGTTGAGCAGATTTTTGAATGATTTACCTAAAAGGGTGGAAAGGTGATAAACTCTACCACCAAGTTTATCACTATAATGTATGGGCCAAAATTGAGCTTAAATTTTCCTTTGAGAGGTGCCTCAATGTTGGTATTATTTTTATTCTCTTTTAAGAATAGGTCATCGATATTAAACTCTCAAGAATGGGTTTTTCAATTATGTGTGTGTGAAATGTGAGATTGATATGTGCGGATATTTTTGAGTGCTAGGACATGACACAAGTCTAATATTTCTAATTCATGTAAACGATTTTCATGGTATTCATTGTCCTTAAATATGCATTTAAGATACATCTGCAAGGATGGTATTTCAAGCTCAAGTGGTATAATAGCTTCAGTACCATAAACCAAGGAAAAAGGGGTGGCGTTAGCAGTGTATGAACATTAGTACAATAGGCCTATAGAGTGTATAATATGTTCTTATCCCAATAGGTACCACTAGAATCAACGGTCTTGTTTACTATTTTGACAATGGTTTTTTTGGTGGCCTCCACTTGGCCATTGCCTTGTGGATAGTAAGGAGTAGAGAATGATTGCTTTATTTTTATTTGCCACAAAACTTTTAACGTCATTATTTTTAAAGGAATACCCATTATCAGTGATTATAGCAGAAGGCACAAAAAACGTGTGATAATATTCGTTGTGATAAAGTTAAGAATGTTTATATCAGTGATCATTCATGGGGATCTGCTTTGAACCACTTAGTAAAGTACTCGGTAGTGGTAATGATGAATTTATGACCATCAACAGATTCATGATGATGATACCAATGAGATAAAATATCCAAATGGAGAAAGACCAAGTAGGTGCAATGGGATGGAGGTCATATGCAGGTGCATGATGGAGATTACCATGTTTTTGGCATTTTTCACAACAAGTAGCATATTCGAGGAAATCTTATTCCTTCATAGCCAAGCCAATAGTATCTTTGGCGTAAAAGCTTCTGTGACATATCTTTTCCTGAGAAATGACCACCACATATATTTTCATGAATCTATGAGATGGCAGTGTGAATGACATCAATTGAAAGGAAATATACAAAGTGACCATCAATTAAATGTTTGAATAATTTTGTCCTAACGATAACATAATAAGTATCCTCACGATGCAATCGACGGCATTCATGAGGTTATATAGTGTTAAGGATAGTTTTCTTGTATAAATAGTTATAGATAGGTGTGAACCATTCAAAGTTATCTTGACTGCATGCATTATGGTACAAGTTGTAAGAGTAATGCAGAGATAGAGGGGTTCCATAACTATGTAATTACTAAATTATATTTTTCGTTGATGATGTCTTATGGGATGAGCAACACAGAACTAGCCATAGCATCTACATGATGATTATCCTTGCGAGGAATAGTAGTAATGGAGTAGGACTCAAAATTAGCTAAAAGATCCTTTACAAGGATGTTGTATGGAATGAGATGCTCCTCCTTTGTATTATATGTATCATTGACCTGATTGATGAATAATTGAGAATCGTTGCATATGCATAAGTTACGAATGGGAAGCATTTGAGTGGTAAGAAAGCCTCAAATGATATTTTCATACTCAACAACATTATTTTAAAAAGAAATCCCTAATCGATACAAAAGGGGAGTGGGTCATTGTGTGGGGTAATGAAGGCTATCCCATCTCTAATGCCGATCAACAACAAAATCTATCAAATTACATTGTCCAAGTATGTGGTTCAATATTAAATGTAGTGAAATTTTCCAAAAAGAAATCAAAAAGGGCAATACATATGAGAGGGGTGTCACAGCTAATTTATCAATGATAACATGTCCTTTGATTTATTTTTGCATTATGAACTTAAAATCAAATTCAATGAGGAGCATGACCTATCGTTCAAAATGAATTGATAGATGTGTTTTGGATAGTAGGTAACGTAATGGGTTGACCTTTGTTATAATATGTACCTCATTATTAAGGAGGCAATGTTGCAATTTTCTCCAACGAAGACAAGACCGAGGTATAATTTTTCAATGTAGTTATAGTTACATTCATAAGAAAGTAGAGTATGAATGATATAATGTATGGCTCTTTCACATTAATAATCATCATGTTGTGCAAATAAAGTTCCTAATGCATAAAACATAGTAGAGATATACAACAATAAAGGTTGATCTGCTAAGGGAGGAACTAGAATAGGTGAATTTAACAAGCACGCTTTGATATCGTCAAAGGCTTGTTGACATTGCTCATCCCAAAACAAATTGGTATGTTTCTTCATGAGTCATTTGAAAGGTTGGGTCTTATCATAAAGTTGTTTTATGAATCACCAAATAGTTGTAATTTTACCTTGTATTGATCGTAATTGATATAAATTCTTGGATGGAGGCATATCGATGATGGATTTGATTGTTTTAGGATAAATATCAATACCACGTTGGGAGATAATATATCTAAGAATTTTACATGTTGTGATCCCAAAAATTCATTTTCTAGGATTCAAATGCACATGATATTGTCACAATCATTCAAATAGAATTCATAGATCCTTCTGCATGGGAAGATTGTTGCCTCGATTTTATCGGGATGTCATCTACATAATCTTCAATGATATTTTGAATGTAGTCATAGAATATATGTGTCATTTCCTCGTTGATAAGTAGCCCCGAATATTTAAGGCCAAAGGGCATGATTGTATAGCAAAATGTACCCCATGGCATGGTGAAGGAGGTCTTTTTCTTGGTCATCCAGGTTGATCTTGATTTGATTGTAACCCGCAAATCCATCCATGAAATAAATGATATAATAGTTGGTTGTATTATCAAAAATAGTGTCAATGCATGGCAAAGGAAAACTATCCTTAGGGAAAGCTTTGTTTAAATCATGAAAATCAGTACAACAAAAAATCAACCATCAGGTTTCATGATCGGGATGATATTAGATACCCATTTAGGATAGTTGATAGCATGAATAAAATTTTCATCTATAAGCTTTTGAATTTCTTCTTTGACTAAGAGTTCTACCTCAGGGTGCATTAAAAAATTGTGTTGGATAGGCTTGGCACCTAGATTAAGGAAAATATTATGCATTGCGATGGATAGTATCAATTCTTGGCATATCATTATAATCCCATGAAAAAATATTTTAGAAATCATGAATCACTTGCTTGATATATTTTTGTTCAATAAGGGTGAGAGAAGTGGATAGTAAAACTATTTGTGGATTTTCATATGTTCCCAAGTTATATTGTATTATTTCTTCATTAAGAAGGTTGAACGATATTCAATATACATATTATTAGGAATAGTTTCGGGTATATCAACGTTTTCAGTGGTGACAATAAATTCTCTAAGGTAAGTCATATTTTGAGAGATAAAGGATGATGCCTCTTATGATGAAAAATAGGGAAGATGATCATAAGCACCCATATAATCAAGTAGCATGTTATCGGTAGCAAAAGTATCGAGGGTATCCCAAATAGTAGATGCATAATCACTAATGAGTTCTAGATGCACTAAGGAAAGTGAAGTAACATGAAAAGTGGTATAAGTATCTGTAGGAGACATAGAAGGAGATTAGTACCAAATCAAAACTTGTGTGACCATGCAGAGAGGTCCCAAAGCTCTATGATTTTATGTTCTTGTTGATCTACCTATGTATCATTGAAGCCAAAGTGGCATAAATATTCATACCTTAACCCATACCTAGAAAATTCCTTAGTAATATCAAAGGAAGTGGGAATTTAGTAGTTTGTTGAATAAAGTTATAATAGTCAAAAGGTGATAGATCAATGATGCATCATAAAATGCAAAGGTTGCCTTGATGAAGGAATTCTAAGCCATGCATGTCATGTAGAGGGGATGGCGTGCATAGCATGGATCCAAGGTATCCCATGAAGAATATTATAATTAAGGATTTTAGGCATGACATGACATGACATGGAATATTAATTGTACATGGACCAATAGTGATAGGTAAGTGAACAATGCCTAAGACACACTTGGGGATGTTATAAAAGCCATGAATAGAGATGGATGAAGGAGCTATAGATGTTTTTAAAATTCCTATATGTTGAAGGAAAGTGATGTTACCAATGTTAAGGCCAAACTGATTTTGTCAAATAAAGTGTTTTTGACTTTGAATTTGTTAATACACACTTGGATATACAAGGAAGGATCATGTTGTAGTATCATTGGAGAAGGTAGATCATCTGCTATAAAATTTATTTGATCCTCATTAAGGGATAGAGCCAAAGTAAAATTATGGTATACATATTTGGGCTAAGTATGAGGAGGAATGTAATTGGTATCCAAGTATTTTTCTAATCTTATTGATACAATCAGGGTGATTTTGTAGATAAGTTTGAATAAAGATGTTCATGATGAGTAAACTCTAGGATTATGGATAAATAAGGATCCTATAAGCATGAATGATAATTTTGGGTTCACCAAAATTATTAACTAAAATGTAAAAACTAAAAATAGTTAATATAATCTAGAAAAACATATAAATACATAAAATGAATGCAATAAATGAATATATAAATGACCCAAGAAACTAATCTAATGAAAGAAAAAACACTAGTATGTAAGAGAAGTATGGAAATGACTTTGCTAATTTGATGAGCTTGTGGGACTCATGTCACGAGGTGAATGGAGAAACATGAAGCATGAATGAATGTGTAGAAGCCCCGAAATGGAGAGATTTGAGCTACTCAATTGGACTAGAGTGCATGTAGATGGACTAGGGTACCCAGGATGCTCTAGTCTATAAATGGGCACCCGGTCTTTCCAAAAGGTCCGGAACTAAATTTCATAGGTTCGAAGGTGGTATGAAACACTTGTTATTTATCACATCAAGTTCATTGCAGTACATCAGGTGTCGCTGATAATCAACAATGAAAGAAAGACCTTCAAAATCCTAAACAAACATCATTATCAATCCCTATTACACAAGATGACTATCGAGGAGTATTTCAATTATATCAATCCTCACGGTTATGCACAAGTATGAGGCAACAATAAATGATAAATCCACCCCAAAACTTGGTAAATAACCAATGTAATATTGTTCCACATAGTTGCTTATACTTTGAGAAGATTTTTCTTTTAATTTGTAAAATTGTTGCATAATATTTTTGTGGAATCATTTATGTTCAATTTTTTTTGCAGCATGAGAATGAAGACACCATATTGTGTATCAAGCATGAGGATCATATCCCTCAATCCTCACAAAATCAATGGTCTCAATAATGTGTGACTTAGTCTTCTTTGATTCATAGACTTTGAAATAATTTTTTTAACGTAGATTTTCCTTAATGTACTATATATTATGGTATTTATGAGTGCAAAGATATTTTAAAAAGAATGGAAGGGATTGAAAAATGAAATACTCTTCAATGAAGGGTTTCCTGAGGAACTCTCCATGTGAAGGAGATTAAGCATGAACATGTTAGAGAGTTGGGTCTATGTCTAAGTTTTCCACCATTAACAATGATTTTGATAATGGGTTTTCAACAAGGTGGCACCATTATTTTGATCAATACTTACTTTTTTAATCTGATATTTTCCTGAATATAAAATTCGAATGTGTTAAATATTGTGTCCTGATATTTTATTGTCAACAATGTCATTACAAGCCTTACATATAGTGGAGGAGATGTGGAGAGAACTAGTGGGGTGTTGAATGTATGGTAGCCGACCTTGATCCCAAAGATCAAAGATCTATTGGATTTATATAGATTGGGGTTGAATATAGTAATCACGGACTTCAGACAATAGAAGTTGGCTGGAAAGTAAGTGTGTATTAACTTTTTTACATAATAATTTCCAAAAAAATTATATCAAATGTCAAGTTTATGTTAACAAATAGAGAGATATAGTTATCAATAAATAGGAATTCCAGGCCCAAAAGAGGAATACTAAAAATTCAATAGTTAATTTTCACTTAATATTACTAAATCAAACGCAAAACCTAGTTTTTGATTGTGTTTATTTTGTTGTTACTTTGATCACATATGGTTAATAATGTCAGCATGCAAACCCTATTTTTTGATGAATGTTCAATTTATTTTTATGTTTTTATAAATATTTTATTTTGGATTTTAAATTTGATATTTATTTGATCATTATTTAGAATTATTTAGTATAAAAAATATTGTGGCAATAAAAAAGGTGTAGATAGGTAGATCTTGTTTTTATTATAAAAAAATTAACATATTATTTTTGAAAATTTAAAATATTTATAATAATTATAGGAAATCGAATTCAACCTAAGCATTTTATTGATGCACTCACAAAATAACTTTTCCATGTGACCATTTAGATAAATAAACAAATTATATCTTATAGAGGTAAGTTTAAAGAAAAATTGATGCATTAACAAATACACTTGAAATAGAAAAAATTTCAGGTAAAAAAGAATTTTAAAAAATAATAATTATAAAATGAAGAGAAAAAATAATACACAAGAAGGAGAAACAATTAAAATAATAATACTAAATCTCAAATAATAATAAATAAATAGTTAAATATCCCCAAAATCATACATTTAACTACTAATCAATGTAGTTGTAATATTATTTTTCATGTAATGGTTTTAAGGTTAGTCTTATGTGAGATTGTATGCATTGGGTAGTACGGAATTATTGAATAAATAGTTTTTAAGTAATTATTTTAGTATTTTCATTTTTAAATTTTAAAATACTGGTGTATCTTATGTTGTAGTTGTCAATTTTACAACTAATTCCTACATGTGATTATAATTTGAAAATATCACAGGATCAATGTAGCTTTCCAATTTTCTCTACGGAAATGCAAAGATGAGATTTTATGTGACTTGGATGGTAAGGATGAAAATTGTACCCAGAGTAATTAACATACATACATGATTCATGTTCCATGGCTACCGAGGTGATATAATTTATTATGTTTGGTGTAATTGTAGAGACAATTCTCTTAACACAACAGTTGTTATGATTTAATGTGCCCGTGGTTGGTAATGGAAAATGTTTTTCACTTTATCCGAGCTAGCCATTATCACAAATATTTTTATATCTAGAGACAAATCAAAGCAAGTAGAACTAGACATATCTATACAATATGTAAGTTTAATAGCCATAAGGTTCCATATGGTATAAAGAATGTTAAAAGTTATATTTAATCTTATTGAATTTTTTTCTTTTTGTTTAAGAAAGAAGAAAGGATCCGGCATGGGTTGTATTTGTGGGCTCCAAACCAGTATGTTACTTACTGCAAGATATGAACCAAACATTCTACCAAAAATTGGTACAACAGGTGAAGTGGGGAGGAGAAGTCTCAGTTTGGAATATAATCCCACATTCAAAAATAGATATGGGAAGTGGAAGATTCAGTACGAGTGGTTATCCAAAGGCAACATATGTTATAAATTTGGGATTATTTAAGGATAGTGGTGAAATAGTATATGGAGTACTCATATTTTCATGTACTCATATTGTTATACGAGATCATATTCCTTACCTTATTGACTAGTTTATTGCATTCTACAGAATATGTTTTTATCTTGTAGCTTTATAACATATTTGATGAAAAAATGAAGTTGTAGTTTGTACTAAAAAAATTCTCCAATTGAAGCCTCTTTAACTGAAAATTCCAAATACTTATTTTCAAAATAATTCCTCATGAATTTACACACCAAGTATCTCCTTTTTAGGTCATTACAAGATTCTACTTACATGTTCCCCCTGTCTTCTTATGTTGTAGGTCACTTGGTCTTCATAGGTTTCTCTTATGTTAGTTGTTGTTGCTGGAGCATTTCCTCTGCCTCGACATATCTCCTAGGCTCCTACACATAGGCCACTAGCTATATTCCCATGCATGTTACTAGAATTTTTTTCTTGTTGTCGATGGATGGTCGATATCCTTTCCACATCTCCACAATTCAATGTTTCCTCTACTACCAACCTTGTTTCACATCTAGGAATGTTTTCTAGTTTGACACACTCCAAGGAAAGACCTTTCTTCTACTATCTTTGATTATAGATTCCTTTAATATGAGAGGGATTTAATTTAATTTGAGTTAAGTTTAAATATTACACAATCACTACTAAACCAAGTGATGTATAAATTATGAAATATATAAAATACACAAACAAGCTAAGATTTAAATATGAAACCCTAAGCAAGAAGATGAGATAAGAAGACTTAGTTGATTTATGCTCGATCTAAAACTAACCTTTACCAGAAAAGTGTTGAACAAGTTAGGTAGAGTGTCTTAAATTCTTAGTATAAATTCGAAGTGTAGAAATGTGGTTGGACATGGGTTCCTGGGACAAGTTAAGGGTGCTTGGGCACTAGAGACCACTTCTCGGGAACTAGTGACTACCGATTAACTAAAAGAGGGTTTTATTGCTATTTTATGAGTTAATCTAAGTAGAAACTATATGCTATATCGAAATGCAAGACCTAAATATTTTGTTTTAGTATTTGAATATATCAAAATAATAGAACTAAGAGGGATATGTTACTAACCTTTAAATGACTTACCTTAATGCGTGTTGGACCGTGTAGCAAACCGGTATGTGAACCGAGCATGTTGTGGTGACTGAGTGGCCTTGGGAAGGGAAGAAACTAAATATTTGTTTGTATTGGGGTGCACAGGAGGATACTAGGGTGCCCTAGTCTATAATCTAGGCGTTGTAGACTGCAGAAAAGCTCAAAACTTAAATTTGGCGGTTGTCGCAATATCTTTGTAATACCTTATCTCCTTTCAAACAGTGTCGCAATAATGTCGCCTATGTCACTATAGATGTCACATGAAGATTTACCTATAAAACCCTATCCAAAGCATCAATTCCTAAAAATAAAAATGCATATGAATAGGTCAGACTGACCTCAACTGTCAAACTAGTGGTCTTACGACTAAGCGTTGCACTACATTTCAGACCCAATGTAGTTCTATGTGTGTGTGTAATTTTATGCCTAGGATGCCCTAGTGTCAATGGCGCGGTAGTAAGGGGCAATAACTAGATATAAAATGCAAAATGGTGGATGGAATAGAAAGAGTACAACCATTTCCCCTTATGCTTGTGGGATACGGATGTCAAAGATGCCCAAATGCGGTCCCTTACCTTAGTAGATAGTTTCCCTAGATATTAAGATATCCACCCATAATGTAGTGAGTATGTTATGTTTATATAGGGATATTTTGTTTAAATTTTGACACTAATGAACCAAAACTACCAACTATGACCTAGGGAATGCACATGGTAACCGTTAAGACCGACCTCGAACCAATAAATTAGGACCACAAACTACGACAACATGGGCACCTAAAATCATGAATCTGGGCATCCCAAAAGGCAAATGCGTAGGTGCCCCAAAGATATAGCTAGAGATGATAACTAAGAAAATTACGACACCTAAGACTCCCTAAAATATGCCTTAAACTAGAATGGCAAGTGACGGGTGAACTAGAAAAATATAAATGACGCCTAACTAACTAGGAACAAGACTAAAGGATGGGGCACTAGTGAATACTTTTACTACGTAAGATCCATATATAAAATAACATACCCAGCGGTATTAATGTTATAATAAGTACGTGATTATGACTACAACTACACAAGAGCTTGAGACCTACTTTACGGTATATCGCAAGGTCTTCATTGTTGTTCTATGTTAATCACTTTATATTAACATAATTGTTGTCAAGGGTACCTCTAACCTACAAAATAATATTTCACCCGCACAATTCCACAAGCCACATCAAACCCAAAAATAAAAATCCATTATGGGGAGTCAAATTGACCCCGTGCAGTCACCCCAAGAGTGAAATTACAACCAATTATTTCACTACATCTTAAAATCCATGTATTTCTTGTGATTGTGTGTATAAATTACTCCTGGGATTCCCTTGTGCAAGTTGTACTTGATATTGGACCTCAGTAGCTAGAATGTAACAATTTAGTAGATTGTGTTGATGCAATATAATGAGTTTCCCCTTCCTATTTTGTGTATGCATATTTGAGGAAGCCCTTGTCTCTTAAGTGGATTCTAGATGGATGTCTTAGAGTTCTTTAGATTCGTTTTGCATTCGTGCTTAGGTTATGATAGTAATTCTTAGTGCTTGGTCCTTGATTTTAAACACATAACTATGTATTTATATGATTCTCTTGTTTGAATTTTGTAATTGAAAAATGGAAGGTGACCCATAAGTGGAAAAAACTCCCAAAAGATAAAAGAAACCCAAAAGGATTAATTAAGGTGAGAAAGGGTCGGGGATCCCATAAGGGATAGGAGTGCCTAGGAATTTTTGTCTGATCAAGGCATTGGTGTCTAAAGTCATAAAATATAAATAAGTTAAATTATGACTAGGTTGTAGGGTATGTAAGACCAAATAGAAAACAAGAGACAAAATATAATAGGCCAAAGGTAGTTGTCAATTACTATTTTTCTTGTTTAGGAATCATATATATGCTAGTATGATTTTAGGACCTATAAATGTACCGAGGTACGTTATTTTGTGTCCATAAATTCAAAACAAATAAATTAATCAGTACAAATAAACATACTTTACTATATTTCCTAGATGACGTAACTTGAGAGCTACATTAAATTATTATCACTTACAGATGACCTAACTTGGAATCCATCTAGCATTATTCAAATTGGAACACCCATTAGCGTAGGAGTGGGGGAAATGAGACTTCATTTCCTTTCCTATGCTTCTCCTATATGGGTTCTTCATCAAAAAAAACACTTTTTCAGTTGGAACTAAATTTTAACTCTATCCATCTATAATGGTTGGGACTTTTGGGGATGCAATCATGAATGGAAAGTAAAATTAAACCTATCTCCCAATACTCTTCCTTTGCGGTAGGATACCCAAATACTCCTATTTACAAACAAAATCAGGTTGAGAATTGACCACTCCTTACCTCTTCAATATCCTTTGGAAACAATTCAAAATATCTAAAATATCCTTGAATCATTTCAACTATTTATTCAAGTGTGCCTTATGATGGTTGTTGTCTCCACTTACGCCACATGGGTTAAAGTGTTGATTCATGGTTTGTAACGCTACAACTTTATACATTATACACGTACTTTGCAGCATGGCTTCTCCAGACTCTATACATGTATGTTTCTTTCTTCCTTTACACTACTTAAATTTCATTCAAATAACATAAAAGTGGGAAAATATAAACACAAAATCATGCACATACTAATTTTTTACGTCGTTAAGTATGTTTTTATATGTTGTTATCATCAAACAACCGCACCCTCTGAATGGCCGTAATGTGAACAAGGTGTTTGGTGTGATTGGGACACATGGGATCACCTCTCAAGCTATGGGACTTGGATTCGAGGTGAACCTCCGAAAAAGGCCGGATTCCTCTTCCTAAACTAAGTGTTGTACTACTCCTAGTTTCATAAAATGGCTATCTAGTCCTATGCTAACATTGTCATGGGTTTTAGGGAAAGAGTTTTGTAAAAAGAAAACTACACTAGGGATGGTGATGCACCAAATAAAGGGATATTTTAATCTCAATAAGGGTTAATTTGAGTAGGATGCCTACACTATTAATCACCTTCACCTATTGCAACTTAGAAAGGGTACAAAATACCACAAACCAGAAGCACATGTTCCTTTGTTAAAACTTGAATCATACAGAATAGAGAGACCAAATTTGATTGAACACAATTAACTAACCATGAGGATAAAACACATGCACATGTCAAACATTCATTTCACTGATTATGGCTAACGATAATATAACTTTTAATAACAGAAGGAAAACACTCTTTCCACAACTGACATAAAATATGGTTATATCACTTTTCCATAACATGAAACAAGATAATCTGAAATAAAGGCAAGCTAATCATCTATACTAAGGAATCATACATTCATAAAGCATATACCAATCAACCATTTAGCACAATAAATCAGGTTCTTCAAGGAAAGATATCACTCTAAATATAATTAAAAGGTTTTAAAATCTAAGCACTCTTCCAAGCTTGAAGAGAAACTTCACCCAAAAATATGATCCCCCAATGACTCCATATACCTAACTATTTATAATTTATTTAGGCTGAGCCATTACACTTGGGCCTTCAACTAACATTATACTAATAATAGAAATGTCATTAATTTAAGAAAACATACCCCCATAAAACTAGAAAAAAAATTGCAAGGGCTTGACTCAGTCAACCCTACAACTTTGACCGATCCAGAGCCTGGATCTGTCCTTTCATGGCCACTCAGCTTTGGCTTGGTTCTGCAATGCCCTCTCCTTCTACAGGTTTATTTAATGTTTCCTCCCACATAGCCATTCAATGTTTATATTCCATGAAACGCTTAATGATTCCCATAATTTCCTCATCTCTGGCCCACATGCATAGTGATTTACTACATCTACTATCTCAATTTCCCTCATGATCTTGGCTGGAACTCTTCTAATTTTAATCACAACTTTCTTCAACCTTCCTGTGAAATTTTGGCATAAAACCAACCTGTCAATAGATTCACTACCGAAATTTTTGGTAACTTCATCATCACACTTCACCAAATCCTTAAAATTCTTCTTGATCTGCTCCTCTGGAAGAGCATCGATGTTTTTCATTGAAGAATTTATATTTGAAAATATCAAATTCCTCTGATATGTCATTCAAAGAATCTATAATTTCCACTCGCTTTATCATCCAAATTCTTAATTAAATATTATAGCACAGACACTTTGAAATTCCATGGCCTTTTGATATTCAAACAACTTTACAACATCATCGATTACATCCTCCTGAAGGATTAAATCTAAATATTCCTCCCTAATTTCACTCCATGTTGCCAAATTCAAATTCAAGTTGTTATTATCCTCTGAAAAATCTTCATCCATTTTGCAAATAGTAGTTTTTCCAACCTGCAAATCATTATATATTTCTAGAGACTCTTTAATTAAATGGTTAGCTTCTTGCGAGTATGTGTTCCATCCACCCATCTACCGATCTCCCTTCGGCCTATATTCTCAATCTCATGATAATAAATATCATCAATGGTAGATGAAACTGTCATATCCATAGTAGTTGGGACTTCAGTAGATAGAGTTATCTTTGTTACTTTTCGTAGTAATGCAGTGAGTTACTCAACCTTGGCCTTAAGCTCATCCTTAGAAGCTTTATCCTTATCATATTTCTTAAGTAGATTTCCAAGAGTAGTGTGCACACTTGTTTAGTTCCTTCGTGAGTGGTTTTTCTTAATGAAAATATAGAAAAATGATAATCTGCAATTGTAATTGTTTCTTTAGTTTTTCCCTCAACGGGAGTAGCAACCTCTACAACTTGTTCCCAGTTGATTTACTTTGTCATGCTAGAAACAATATTTAGCCTCTTGGCATGTCTTTTTGGTGTATGCTCCAATATACTTAGATCTATTACATCCCCCAGGGCACTTTCTTCTTTTGCTTTGGATTCTACCAAAATAACCATTCGGAATGGTGATGCTAATGAGGATGGAATAGTGGATCCATTACCTCAAACATTAATTATAACAAAAGCACCAAGTAACATCAGTTGGAATTTGAATTGTAGTGGTAGTAATGGATGGGGTGGATGTGAGGATGGCCATAGGAGTTGATACAATGATGTTAGGGGATGAGATGGAAGGAAATGGAAGTGTTAGGGGAAGTGAAGTAGAAATGGGTGACCCAATAGTTTCTCTAGGCCGAGAGAACTGGAAGGAATGATAATACTTGGTCCGTAGAAGGAGATGGGAAAGAGGAAATGATTGTGGAAGTGGAAGGAACTGATGTAGGAAGTGACAATGGAAGAGAAAAAGGAAATGATGGGTCTAGTGGAATAGTAGGAGAATCACTGACTTCAACTATTTCTATCATAGGTGTTGTAGGAGGCATGACCTTTGAAACAGGAGCCTTGGAGAGAGATGAGCTCCCAACAATGAATGAAATATTTTTTGGAACTGTATGGGTCTTTTGGGTTGACCTTTTCCCCTTTGTGATTTTTGATTGGCTTATGGTTGATGGGGCTTTTGTATTTGTAGGTTGTTCTAGCCCCTTGGGTGAGATTCCCAAGGTAACCAACCAATTGTAAGTTCTCTATAGAATGGGCCCCACTCTCTCCTTTTTGTTGTAACATTATTCTATATAGTAATCAATCCATGGCAATGGTTGATTGGCAATATTACCATTTTCATATACTACATCCAAAACCTCATCATCATCTTGTGTGTCTTTTGGGACATCAGCTATTCTGAATTGCCAAACCTCATCCAAAGTTAGCCTTTCATTGTCTCTTTTTTGGATGATGAATTCATTCTAAAAATGAATCCAAATTTCTTACAATTGGGGCACATGGGAACTGGACCAACCTATTTTACTAAATTTACCCCAATAGTCAAAATTGGTCTCGTGGATGGAAAGTCGTCAAGGTTACCTCTGTCATTTCTGCATCTACATTCTTAGCCTTGTAAATATTTGGACAAGTGTATCTGCCAATTGAAATATGGAATTACATTCCCACTTTGTGTCATTTATTTTGGATCTTATGGTAGTCTAGTAGTTGTCGAACCAATTCTAATAAAACCCATTTGTTGGTGGGACATCTTGGCAGCTTCTGGGAGCACCTACAAAGCCAAGAATCCGAATGTAAGTAAATGTGGGTAACTAAAGGTAGATAGCTCCCCACTCATGCACTTCCTCACACCTTCAGTCGAAATCCTTTGATTATACAACTCCTTATCGAAATGGTAGAGAATAACAATAAAGAAGGCATCATTGATCCTGCAGAAGTTCCTATTTCCCTCGTCCAGTGTGAGTGAGGATAGAAATCATAGATTTGAGAGGTGCTTCGAATACCCTTAGTATTCAACCCGGTGAAGTCTCCCATAGTAGCTGTGGCATAAACCAAGAAGGATGTCATATAGAAACTCTTTGAAGAATGCACTCTACTCAACTGATAGAAAATGGAGCTACTGATATGCTCCCCCCATATGATAAATTCCTTATTCTTCTTGATGGTAGAAATATATAAGAACATCCACTCCTGAAACTCCTTCACGGAGGGAAGACCTAAGACTCTCGTGTAGTAGCACAATAAGGTCACTAACCTCCTGAATGAAGTCTAACCGATACATGGTCTTTGGTAATTTGGCAACGTTCTTGGCCAGATATGTTTTCAACATGTCACTTGTGCACAACTCCGCTTATTTTTCCCAACGTTCCACCACTGACTCTAGTGAAATTGTGGTGTAAAATTCAATGTCTGGGAGCTTGAGAAAATCTTCAAAGAAATCTGGGTCTAGGCGGATCACAAATTTGTGTCATTTGTTCTGGATCTTATGGTAGTCCAGCAATTTTCAAACAAATTCTAGTAGAACCCATTTGTTGGTGGGACATCTTGGCAGCTTGTTGGGAGCACCTACAAAGCCAAGAATTTGAATGTAAGTAAATGTGGGGAACTAAAGGTAGATAGCTCCCCACTCATGCACTTCCTTGAAGGCTTCATCATAAATCCTCTGATTATACAACTCCTTATCAAAACGGTAGAGAATAACAACAAAGAAGGCATCATTGATCCTGCGAAAGTGCCTATTTCCCTCGTCCAGTGAGCTGAGGATAGAAATCATAGATTTGAGAGGTGCTTTGAATACCCTTAGTATTCAACCCGGTGAAATCTCCCATAGCATCTGTGGCATAAACCAAGAAGGATGTCATATAGAAACTCTTTGAAGAATGCACTCTACTTAATTGATAGCAAATGGAGCTACTGATATGCTCCCCATCTAATAAATTCCTTATTCTTCTTAATGGTAGTGATATATAAGAACATCCATCCCTGAAATTCCTTCACAGAGGGAATACCTGAGACTCTGCTTAGTAGTATAATAAGGTCACTAACCTTTTGAATGAAGTCTGACGAATACATGGTTTTTTTAAATTTGGCAATGCTCTTGGCCAGATAGGTTTTCAACATGACCCTTGTGCACAACTCCACTTCTTTGTCCCAATGTTCCACCATTGACTCTGGTGAAATTGTGGTGTAATCTTCAATGTTAAGGAGTTTGAGAAAATCTTCAAATAAATCTGGGTCCAGGTGGATCACAACTTTTCCATCGATGTCTTTAACTGTCATAGATTCTTCATCATAGTGGGTTGCTGTAGCCAAAAAAATTTGGGCAATGCATGGACGTGGGAAAACTATAAACAAGAGCAATCCCACTGTCATATATGGCTTGCATCTAGGATTTCTTATTTGGGGCCTTTACCCTTGCCCAGCGATCACTGAAAATCAAGTTATATGAGGTCGTGTCCCCTATATTCCACAAAGTTGGAAGACAAGTAAGAGTGAGGATAAACTCCAAGAAATGAATACTTCATCCTTTCCCCCTTGCCTTGGATGTAGAAGTAAACATAAATTTACGAGTTCTAAAATTCTCAAGAATTTTGAAAGCCAAAAATCTCCAACCTTCGAAAACCCGAATTGGAGAAGTCTGAAATGACAAGTTTTGAAAACCCAAAGTGGAGACCTCTGAAAAACTAAAGTGGAAACCTCCGAAAACCCAAAGTTCCAACCTTTGAAAACCCGAAGTGGAAACCTCTAAAAATCTGAAGTGAAAACCTCTGAAATGGAAAAGTCAAAATCTTGAAAAGGAGAACTCCGAAGTAGGGAATTCTCAAATCCCGAGAAAGAGAAACCTGAATTATTAATGGCATAATTCCCGAAAAATGAGAAGCAGTGAACAACCAAATCTCTAAATTCTGAAAGAGATATTTCTCTGAAAATGTCGATCTCCAAACTCTAAAAAACAAGAGGTGTTGAGAGGACGAATTGGAGAACTCAAGAGGATCTTTACAAACTCTAAGTGCATGTAGAAACTCAAATCTTGGAAACATGGTGGGCAATTATTTTTCATTTCCCAAGGTATGCAGAGGAGGAACAAAGAAAAAAAACAAGGAGGAAACAAAAAAAATCTTAAACCAAAAAGAAAATGACTAAAATAAAAATACCTTGAGAATGAGGTCAAAAATTACAAGATACAGTAAAAATCGGGTTGTTAGAGCAAAGTGTCAGGTGAAAATATGATTTAAATAGAAAAATCTTGATATTAATGGTGAAATTCCAATTTGTATGAAAGTAGGTAGGAAATTAAATGTGCAAAGGACTCGAAAGTCTCAAACCAAATTTTGAAATTTTGAAACTTTAGAATTTTGGGGTTTCAGACTTCAGAGATCAAGAGATGAAAATTGTGAAATGGTGATGGGAGAGTTCAAACTTGAAAGTTCAAAATTTCAGACTTTCGGACTTCAAATTCCAAAAGTGAAAAACTTCAAAACGGTCGAGAGTTCCAAACTCAAAGCCTGAAATTCCAAAGTTTCGACTTTCGAATTCAAGTCCGTAAGTAATTTACAAAAAAATGATTGGGAGAGTTCCAAAACTTGAAATCCTGAAAGTCTAAAAGAAATTTTCCAAAAAACGTGACCTAGAGTTTTGAAACCCGAAAGCCCAAAAGTCTGAAATTTTAGACTTTCGACTTCAAAAGTCTAAAGGGAATTTTCTAAAAATCATGAGCTAGAGTTCTGAAACCCAAAAGCCCGAAAGTCTAAAATTTTGGACTTTCGGACTTTCGGACTAGAGAAGTCTGAAGGGAATTTTCTAAAAATCGTGACCTAGAGTTCCGAAACTTGAAAGCCCGAAAGTGCAAAATTTCAAACTTTTGGGGTTTCGACTTCGGAACTTGAAAAACACAATTTCAAATTCAAGCCAATTAAACTCCGAAAGGGAAAATCCCTAAAGTCCGAATTTTGAATTTTTGGATCTTTGGGACTTGGAGAATTTTCAAGATGCAGAGATCTTCCATGTGAATATTTTTTTAAAAATTGTCTGATTGATTTCAAAGTCTGCTTCTTAAGGTAGATTAAATCGGTAACATTTTTTGCAACCTCCATGGAATGCTTTCTGGATAAGCTTTTAGATCAGCAGCCTTATACAAATCATTGGGAAAAAAGAGTCTTGGAAGGGAACTATGTTTAGGGGGAACCAAAAGAAAATTAAAAAAATGAAAACAAAACAATGTGCAAAGCACTTGGAGGAAAAGACAAATAAATTGTACATGGGTGAAACCATCTCACAAGAAAGCTTTGAGATGTATCCCATTCACGTGAATGGGAAATTCTTCTCCATTGAGTCTAGATAGACAAAAATAATTCACCTCTTTGCAACTTGAGATAATATATGGTCCACTCCAGAGAGCATCAAACTTGGCATGCATGTCTGGTTTGGATTTTTCTTCGTCCCACTTGACAACCAAATCTCCTTCTTTAAAATTCCTATCAGAAGCTTTCTTGTCAAAGGATTTCTTAACTTGAGCCTAATGTTGGCTTAAATTTTTCATAGCCATGTCTTGAACTTCTTCCAACTCCATGAGTTCAAAAACCTCATTGTTAAGGGTTCATTTTCCATAACTTCGAGTTGATGAGCCAACTCTAAATAAGGTAATTCTAAGGAGAGTGGGAAATTTTCCTCCATCCCATATACAAGCATAAAAGGTAAACTCCCAATTTCTCTTTTAGGTGTGATTCAATCTGCTCACAAATCCGGTCTTTCTTTTCATTAGCCTCCATTGTGTGTTTGATGATTCTTATGATATTCTTGTTGCTTGATTCAGCCAACCCATTCCCCTGTGGATAGTAATTGATGAAGTCTTGAGGTAGACCCCATTCTTAACTACCCATTCACTCAACTTAAAACCAATAAAATCCATTGTGTTGTCAGAGATAATAGTGAATGGAACACCGAATCTTGTCATTATGTTTTCAAGAAAATCAAGGACTACCTTTTCGTTACTTTCTTTCAATGCTACTGCCTCTGTCCATCGAGTGAAATAATATGTTGCAGTAAGGACCCATTTATGTCCATCACTTGATGGTGGGTTGATCATCCCAATGAAATCTATCCCCCATTGGATGAAAGGTTGATCCACTTGAATAGGATGCAGGGGAAGGGTTGTCAGCTTCTGTTTACCTGCAAAAAGGGTGCATTCCTTACATTTCCTTACCCAGAGATGAGAATATTTGAATAAATATAGCCAATAATAACCATCTCACATAATTTTTTTGGTGGTTGTACGAGCAGAGTAATGCCCCCCAGATAGGCCGTTGTGGAATTATTCTAATATCTTATTCACTTGCTCCAATTTGATGCAACAGAAGAACACTGTTCAAGTCCTTTTGGAAAAGAACATTATTGACCGTATGGAATAGTCTGGAGATTTAAAATGTGTCTTTGGAATTTGTCCATATTTGAAGGATATGCCCCTGAGAGGAGGAAATTTTGTATTTTTGTTAACCAATCATCTTTCTCATCACCCTCGTCGGCATTCAAGAGCATAGCATCTTCCACATCTTTGTTTTCTAAGTCTATAGCCAGCTACTGACATAATCCTTTTCCTCTAACAAGTTTAGTGACTTTAATGTGTATGTCATACTCCATTACTTTCGTGATCCATCCAGTGTATTTCTCATTCATCTCTTTGTTCAGCAAAAACTCCTTAACACCAGGATGAGAAACCATCAGGTGAATTTTGTTATTAGACAACATGTGCCTAAATGTTTTCAAGGCTCGAATGACTACAAAGACCTGTTTCTCAATGAAGGAATATTTGAGCTTGTATTCCTTGAGGGATTGACTGAAGAAGGCAATTGGTTGTTCCATCATATTTTCATTTTGTTGGGTGAGAATCCCTAAAATACTTTCATGTCCTATGAAAGCATAGAGAATGAAATATGTGTCGAACCTGGGATTTACCAGTGTGGGAGCTTGGGAAATGGCCATTTTGATAGCCACAAATCTCGCCCTACCTTCCTTTTTCCAAGAGAATGGAATGTTCTTTTTCAGCATAGTTGTGAGTGGTTTAGCCAACATTGTGAATTGAGGAATGAATCTCTGCACAAAATTTATGGTTCCCAGGAAACTCTGGAGACCTTTCTTATGGCTTGGGAGAGATAAGGACATAATTGAATGAATCTTGGCAGGGTCAATGGATAGTCCTTCCGATGAAATGACATGTCCCAATAATTTTCCTTCTTGGACTGCAAAAATGCACTTCTTAGGATTTAGTGAGACCCCAAACTCTCTGCATCTTCGGAAAACTTTTCTTAGATGTGTGATATGATCTTCGGCATGCTTGGAATATACAGTTATATCATCGAGGTAAACCAAGATGATATCATTGATTATTCCTTTGAATTTCATGTCCATGGTTCTTTGGAATGTATCTCCTACATTAGACAACCCAAATGGCATTTTATTGTACGCATATGTGCCCCACTTAATAGTGAAAGTTGTTTTAAATTGATCAGATTCTTGGACTAGAATCTGATTATATCTTGAATATCCATCAAGAAAAGAAAACCTTTGAGCCCCTACCATTGTTTGGAGGATTTTCTCCATTGATTGAAGAGGGTAGTGATCTTTTAATGAGGCACGGTTCAAATCCATGAATTCCACACATAATCGAATCTCTCAGTTATTTTTCCTCACTAGCACCATATTGGCTACCCATGAGGAATGCTTGATGGGAAAAATTATGCAGGCCTCAATAAGCTTGGTTAGCTCCTTCCTCATTAGTGGCTCAATTTTAGGATTAATTGGCCTCTATTTTTTGATGAACTGGCTTAGAATTTGGATCCAGCTCAATGGTGTGTTGAGCTAGGCCGATTGAAACCACATAGATCTTTGTAGCTCCACATGAAAATATCATGATATTCTTGACATAGTTCAATGAAAGATTTCTTCTCTTGAGCAGTGCATACCTTACCAATTTTTAAAAGTTTTTGCTTGCCACCTCAACTTCTTCAAAATCCTCTTCCTTGACCACCATATTCATGCTCTGTCATTTGGCTTAGTCATCCGAATTGAATATGGATTCAAGTGTAACTAGGCCTTTTGGCATCTTGTTTCCTTTCAATCAGTATAATTTGATCACCGTAGGATTTTTGAAGTTTATCCTGGTGTTTGGAAGTGAACTTTGCTTCTTGTTGTAGGAAGAGGACAATCTGTTGGTCACTATCGAACACCTACCAGCTACTTACATTATCCATGACCAAGGGACGGACCACCATTTTTATCATCTACTAACCTTCCTTCATAATGTCTACAGCTTATATCATAATGTGAGCCAATGGTAGCCAGCCTATCGGCATCCTGATTTTACTTTCTAGGAATTGCATGAATTCCAAAATCTTTGAAATCTTCTATCAAGTCCCGAACTTGATTCTTATACGATCTCAATAGATCGTTTTTTGATGTGTTGCAGACTATTACCTAATGCACAACTAATTCACTATCACCAAATACCATCAAGCATTTGATGCCCCTCTTTTGAGCTAGTTGAATTCCTTATATGAGGGCATCATATTCGGAAACATTATTAGTACAACTAAACTAAAACTGAAAAGATGAGAAGTATTTATCTCCCTCTAGAGAAATTAACATAACACTAGCACCAGATCCATTCTTACTTCTTGATCCATCGAAGAATAACTTCCATAGTCCTTCCAAACCGCTTGGTATTTTGACAAGTTGTGGTATGATTGTATATTCTTCATGAATACAATAGGTACTGTTAGTGTGAAATCACAAGACTTCCCCAAATGAGTTATGGATCTGATTTTCTAAGGTAGAATCATCCGGTTTGATTACATAACATTTAACTTTCTCCAATGTGTGGACCTTGCAAAAGTGGGAAAGCTCTCCAGAGAAGGTTGGTTCCTCTTCCTAAACTACCTGCCACAAGCTATTCCAAAGTGCAAGCAAGCTAATCTAATCCTAAAAGAAAACAAGAAAAAATAGAGCCTACACTAAAACCGTGATACACCGTAGAAGAAAAGTGTTGATGATCTACTAAACTGCCATGGAACAAAGAGAGGTGAGCAATGGAAAGGATGGACAAGAAGCATCACAGACCATAGATCAGATTCACACAAAAAATGTTCCAAAACCCCATGAACACAACTCCTAGATCTACAAATGAACATTCAAAACATGCACAGATACCCTACAATGAAGATGCAATAAAATGAGCAAAGGATGGACAAATGCATCACAAAAACATGTTTTTATTGCTCTAAATTTACACAGTGCACCATTTCACGGGAAAGAGGCAAAAATGCCATTACAGAGCAGGAGGAGGTTCAAACTCCATTTTCAACCTTGGGGAAGAAAAGAAGGGGGAGGCAGAGAAGAAAAATGAACAACCACTAATTATGTGCCTCTGTTTACATTTTATAGAAAAAATGTGAGAAGAGAGGAAAAAACATGGGATCTACTCCAACCACTTTTCAAAATGTGTTTTAATTCTTCCTCTATTGATGGGCTCGATGAAAAATCTCATAATTCCATGTATCTACTTCACAGACCAAATAAAATGACCCATACTTCATTAAATCTGGTGGTTGGAACTGGTTTTTGTCTTTTCCACGCCAAAACATGTTTTGCAAATTTCTCCCCAAATCTTTACCAAAATCCAAAAATCGAAGACTCCATGATGAAGATAATCTTCATATCTTTCCATTGGGTACTTTATTTAGTGTGAAATCACAGCACCCCCAAATGAGCTCTAAAAATCTACTTTTCTAAGGCAGACTCATTTGGTGTGATTTACATAACATTGGATCATTCCCCAAGTTGTGGGACTTGCAAATGGGAATGATCCTCCAGAGAAGGCTGGTTCCTCTTCCTAATCCTAGCACTAAACTAATTCTAAGGAAGGAAATGTGACTATCTACTCCTAATCTAACAATTCCAAGGGACCAAGGAGAGAGAGCATGAAAATAAAGAAATCCTACACTACATAGGTGATAGCACCAAGAAAAGGGAACTGCTGATCACAAACCCAACTGCCTGAAATGGAGAGAGGTGAGTAATGGAGAGGATGGATAGATGCATCATAGACCAAGGATAAATTTCACATATAACACCATTTCAAACCCCTTAAACATAGCTCCCAAAACCTTGTAATGGACATCAGAGATATGCATAGTATACCCTGTAATGGTGAGAGGCGAGAAGAGACAACAAAATGAGAAAAGGATGGACAAAACGCATCACGAAACATATTTTATTGCTCTAGGAGTTCACATAGTACACCATTAATGGGCAAGAGGTAATAAAATGTCATTACAAAGCCAAGGGAGGAGGCTTAAACTCCACATTCGACCCTAGAGAAGAAAGAGAGAGGGGGTGGGAAAAGTGGGTTGAAGCTCAACCACTGTTGTTAATGCTTCGATAAAATATGCCCCAAATCCATCTTTATTACATGATTCCTTGATTCGGTGCCTTGAAAGAAGAGGAAATGGTAGAAACAGATCGAATCCGATCTAGTTGTTGAGACAGATGGATCCTGCATTGAAGGCTCGAAGATGTTTCCTCCATTTTCCTTTACCTAACCTCCTCAAATTAAAGTCTCAAACCTCCATGGTGTAGGTGAGGCTGAGATCTTTCTAATGGTGTTAGATTCACGATATTTCAAGCCCTTAGTCAAAATATATGCCCCTTCAAAGTTTGTATCAGTTCGTATGAATGGACGGGGAAAACAGTTTGAAAAATTGGCCCCCTTTTGGTTTGGGACACGTGGCAACCGGATTAGAACAAAAATCGGTCTTGCTGGTCCGTAATTTATCTTTTTCCCTTTCCTTTGATTCCCCTCTTGCTTTGACTCGGGCCCAAATGCTGACTTTTTCCTTGGGCGGAGTTGCGGGCCATTTTGCAACTTTTACCCCTTTTGAGATAACAAGGGGCAAAGAACCAACTTTTCCCGACGGTCCACTTTCCCCTAGGACACGTGGCAGTCTGGCACTCATTTAGAAACATTTTCTCTATTCACCCCTTGAATCAATGCCATACTGACACTTGGCATTCTCTACTTATACCTTTATACTTAGCCAATTTTGAAGCCTTTTTGTCCACCTTTTGACTATATTTCCTCTTATGCAGGATCATGGTCGATCCAATATTTGGCACGGGAAAATATGGATAACAATTTGGTGACTCACGAGGACATCTTCCTGCTAGATGAAGAGACCAGTGGCCTTGAAGCATCCATTGGGCATGGATTATGCCTGATAAACATGAAACTTATCTTAACTTTTAAATATCTAATCCCTGAGCCAATGCGAGCCTGAGTGTATTCCTTTTCTATGTTTTGTCTGACCCTAAGTCTGTACTCTCAATTTTCATAAGGAAATATTGGAATTTATGAGAGTAGAAAATTGTTTTAACTCTAGGGCTTTCATCTGTCCCTAAAATGGACTATTTTGAAATGAATTTATTTTCTTTGCATTTGTTTTCTTTGAATATGGAAAATATTACATGCAACTATGAGTTTCCCTGCTATGAATACTGAAGAGCCTAGCTTTATGCACCTTTGGAGCAATGTGAAAAAAACTTATATACAGAGACCAAATCATACATGCCTCAAATGAGACATGTAGAGTGTGCATAAGCACTTCTTATTCGAAACAAAGTCTACTCCTACTCTACTCTAACCAAGAGCAAAGGGAACTCAAAAAAACCTACAACTAGCAGGGAGAAATAGTTTCCCTTCCTCAAAAATGGCAGCCATGCAATTGATTTGGCACTAAACATGGCTGGTTGGATGAGTGAAAAACTAACTACAAGCTGATCTTCCACCCAAATGACCAAAGTATCAACTGAAGAAAAATCCAATACCTCTTTTAGTTGCTCTGCATTTGGATTGAAGAGGTATGGCAGCTGATCCTTGGTACTTTGTAGCTCATCCTCATGCCCTGGAGTGGGCATGACTAGTTTTGGCTTCTCCCTTGGCTCTAATGAAGCCAAGTACCTGATTGGGCACAGTCTGATCCGATGGATGTGCCTGTTACTCTGAATTTCAACTCCAAGAATGGAGTCTTCCTGCGGACCTTCTTGAGTGGATGGTGTGAGGGAGATGATGAAATCCTCCTGGTTTTTCTCTTTCTCCTCCTTTGAAGAACATGAAAGCTCAAGATCTTCCAACCTTGGTTCCAAAGGCCCGTTGTGAGATGCAGGTTGTTTTCCTTGGATGTTCTCCTTCATGGCAGTAGTTTTGTGTGCTTGGAAGGTTAAATATGGAGGAAAAAATGATTTTATCTCCTCATGCTCCTCTTCATTAAAGAAATCTTCCAAGTCTGATAGGCATTCTACCTCCTTGTTGTCCTATTGCATGTGCTCTACTTCCTCCATGGTGCCTTCCTGATTTGTAACTTGATCGCCATGGCTCCCTTCACTCTCAAACATGAAGTTTGAAAGATCAAACTCTTCTTCAACATCAGAGCTTGAACGAGATGAAGTGGGAGGAAGAACTCAAGGTTCTTTTTTGCCTCGCTCCACACTCTGGGCCTCTAAAACTGTATGGTCCTCCTCCTCTACTACAAATTCAAACTCAGCCACCACTGGCTCTTCAACCTTGACCTCCTCTATTGGCTTGACCATCAAGGGGATCTTTGTAAACCCAAATTTAGCAGCCCAACTCATCATATTGTCTGTTATTTCTTTTCTTGTTGGGATCCTCTTCTTGTTGTTCTTGATTGGATTCTTGAGTATCTTCCCAACATGGACTTGGGAAAGTAAGAGGAGTGGCAGGTTGGGGTTCAACCAGCTTTGCAATTGTTTGTGGTGGGGAGGGAGGTGGAACTTCTTGTTTGTTCGGAGGGGATGACTGTTTGGAAGGGAAAAGGGTAGAAGAACTGAAATGGGATGGAAGACTAGGGGATGGAGAAATGGATTTCACACTTGGGGCAGCATACAATGGGAAGCTTGGAAATTGAAGCTCAAATTGAGATGGTGTTGCTTGAGGAGTGGAGAGAAAATTACCAGATAATGGTGTAGGATTTACCCATTGACAAGGCTGCCTGGACACCAAATTCATAGGCCTCAATCTCCTCAGTCCATTGTGCAAGTTGGGGCAGCATTTCAACCATGAAGTCTAGCTTCTCCTGAGGCTGTAATGTCTTGGAAAAGGGCCTTCCCATGGACAAGGTGCCCTACAACCAATCTCAAATGCCTTCATTCGTGCTATGCCCCTTAATGAACCATGTCAACCTCCATTTTTTGAATTTTCTCCAGTAGAATAGCATCCTTTGCATAACTATCACCAAAGATATGCATCCCCTTATCCTTGATAAGCTTCATAGTCAAACTAGTTTTGACACTGCTCATATGGGTAAGCATAATGGTCATGGATCTGATTATAATATTGATCTGGAGGAGTTGGGAAGTACATTGTAGGTGGATTGTATTTATGTAAGTGTGAGGTCCATGAAGGGAATGAAGTCATGATTACACAACCTCATAGAATGGGAGAAAAAGAAAGAGATGGAAGAAGAAAATGGATGAAATGAGTGGAAATGGATGGAAAGGGTCTACAACTTAGAGAATGGGTTTTGACCGATGGAGTCGCTAGATGTGCATAAAAGTTCCTCCAAAGGCTAAAATATTCACCAAGAGCACATCAACTCGATGAAGTGAAGTGGTAAGGTGCTTCAGACCTATCCCACTGGGCATGCCAAAATTGTTAGTGAAAATCACAAAGACTCCCAAATGAGCTCTAAAATCTACTTTTCTAAGGTTGAATCATTTGGTGTGATTTGCATAACATTGGATCATTCCCAAAGCTGTGGGACTTGCAAATGGGAATGATACTCCGTGAGAAGGCTGGTTCATCTTACTAATCCTAGCACTAAACTACTTCTAAGGAAGGAAATGCAACTATCTACTCCTAATCTAACAATTCCAAGGGACCAAGGAGAGAGAGAGAGAGAGAACATGAAAATAAAGAAATCCTACACTACAAAGGTGATAGCACCGAGAAAAGGGAACTGCTGATCACAAACCCAACTAGCCTGAAATGGAGAGAGGTGAGTAATGGAGAGGATGGATAGATGCATCACAGACCAAGGATAAATTTCACATAGAACACCATTTCAAACCCCTTAAACATAGCTCCCAAAACCTGTAATGGACATCAGAGATATGCATAGTATACCCTGTAATGGTGAGAGGTGAGAAGAGACAAAAAAATGAGCAAAGGATGGACAAAACACATCACGAAACATATTTTATTGCTCCAGGAGTTCACACAGTACACCATTAATGGGCAAGAGGTAATAAAATGTCATTACAAAGCCAAGGGAGGAGGCTTAAACTCCACATTCGACCCTAGAGAAGAAAGAGAGAGGGGTGGGAAAAGTGGGTTGAAGCTCAACCACTACTATTAATGTTTTTGATAAAATATGCCCCAAATCCATCTTTACTACATGATTCCTTGATTTGGTGCCTTGAAAGAAGAGGAAATGGTGGAAACAAATTAAATCCGATCTGGTTGTTGAGACAGATGGATCCTACATTGAAGGCCCAAAGATGTTTCCTCCATTTTCCTTTACCTAACCTCCTCAAATTAAAGTCTTAGACCTCCATGGCGTAGGTGAGGCTGAGATCTTTCTAATGGTGTCAGATTCGTGATTTTTTGAGCCCCGAGTCGAAAGATATTCCCTACAAAGTTTGTACAGTGGTCTCATGACGAATGGATGGGGAAAACAATTTGAAAAATGGGCACCCCTTTTGGTTTGGGACACGTGGCAGCCGATTAAAACAAAAAATTGGTCTTCAAGGGTCCGTAATTTATCTTTTCCCTTTCCTCTCGATTCCCCGCTTGGCATTGACTCGGGCCCAAATGCTGAATTTTTCCTTGGGCGAGTTGCGAGCCATTTTGCAACTTTTATCCCTTTTGAGATAACAAGGGAAAATAACCAAGTTTTTCCCCGACGCTCGCTTCCCCTAGGACATACGGCAGCTTTGGCGTTTGTTTAGAAACCTTTTCTCTATTCACCTCAATCGGCATCATCGACACTTGGCATTCTCCACTTATACCTTTATACTTAGCCAATTTTGAAGCCTTTTTTGTCTTCCTTTTGACTTTGTTTCCTCTTATACAGATCATGGTTGATCCAATATTTTGTACAGGGGAGAAATATGGATAATAGGTACCAAGAACGTCAAAAATAGAGCTCTGGTTCAAAAGATATGGCCTTTTGAGTTTTTCCTTAATGTTTTCGGCAAAAAAAAAGCTCGAGAAAATTTTAAACTTTTCTCCCACAAATCCTCTGATGATGTGGCATCCACTGGGGTCGGCAGAGGCAGGGGAACCTTTTTTTCCATTTTACACTTTTTGACAAAAAGTCAAAAAAATTCATTTTCCTCTGAAGGTTTGCCAACCCACATTAGCATTTTGATGTGTCACCAAGATTTTAATTTTCACCTTTTTGACAAAAGGGAAAATTTCCACTTTTTCCTTTGATTCCCCGCCGGTCCGAGATTCCTTAGCAAACATCTCTCCCAAGCCCCGCAGGTCCACCTTGGGCAAATTTTCCCTTCTAACTCCACCGAGCCATAACTCAAAAAATACAAGGAGTTAGAAAGAGCTCTTTACCTTTCTGGAAAGGGGAAGAAATTATCTATCTGATGGATTATTTTCTAGAAATCCTTAAGTGCGTGAGTAAGTTAACCCAAAATAAGAGGGAGCTTATTTTGGTTAACAACTTTGGCAACTCACAGGGGTCATCTGCCTGCTAGATGAATGATCAGTGGCCTTAGTTGCATCCATTGGGCATGGAGTCAAGCCTGATAACCAATTCTCTTATCTAACTCTAAAAATATGACCTCTGAATCACTTGGGAACCCACTGAAAATTGGAGTTGATCTTCACCAAAAGCCAACTGAAATGGACTGTGCAAGAGCAATACAACAACACCAAAAACTATATACAAACTAAAAATCATACATGCTCCAAATGGAACATGCAGAGTGTGCAAAAGCACTTCTTCTACTTGAAAAAACCTACCTACACTACTCTAACCAAGAGAAAAGGGAACTCAAACAAAACCTACAACTGGCAGGGAGAAATAGCTTCCCTTCCTCAAAAATGGTAGCCATGCAACTGATTTGGCATTGAACATGGCTAGTTGGATGAGTGAAAAACTAACTACAAATTGATCTTCCACCCAAATGACCAAAGTATCAATGAAGACAAATCCAATACCTCTTTTAGTTTCTCTTCATTTAGATTGAAGAGGTATGGAGGTTGATCCTTGGTACTTTTTAGCTCATCCTCATGCCCTGGAGTGGGCATGATTGGTTTTGGCTTCTCCCTTGGCTCCAATTAATCCAAGTACCTGATTGGGCACGGTCTGATCTGATGGATGTGCAAGTTACTCTAAATTTTAACTTTGAGATTGGAGTCTTCCCCGCACCTTCGTAAGTGGATGGTGTGGGAGATATGGGGTCTTTTCTATTTCCTTCCTCCTCTTGAGAAGAACATGGAAGATTAAGATCCTCCAACCTTGGTTCCTGAGGGTCGTTGTGAGATGCAGGTTGTTGTCCTTTGATGTTCTCCTCCGTGTCAGCAGACTCATGTTCTTGGAAGGCAGCTAATGGAGGAGAAAATGATGTGATCTCCTCAGCTCCTCTCCATTAAGACAATCCTCCAAGTCAGACAGATAATCTTCCTCCTCGGGCTCCTACTGCATGTGTTCGACCTCCTCCATGGTGTCCTTCGAATCGTGATTTTCTCACCATGGTTCCCCTCATCTTCAAACATGAAGTTTGAAATCTCAAACTCTTCTTTGACATTAGAGTTTGAAGGGGATGAAGTGGGAGGAAGAACTAAAGGTTCTTCTGTGGCTTTCTCTACACTTTTTGCCTCTGAAACCGTATGGTTCTCCTCCAGAACCACGCCCTCTGGAGCTAACTAGATTTTCATCTAGAACAGAACCCGTATGATTTCCTCTTCCCAATCGGAGTTGTATGAGTCACACCATTCTTCAACTATCCTACAATCGTTGAACATGATGATGTTGGCTGGGGAGGGTGCATTGGTAGGGGGTTGTTCATTTATGGTACAACTAGGCAGAGGGGACTTGGAAGAAAATGGGAGGATGGATGCAGAAGGGATGGAAGGTGCGCTAGATTTTGAGCCTCCATTCCTTCCACCCACTCTATAATCTAGGGCAACATCTCAGTGATGAGGTGCAGCTTGTGTTGGGTGCTAAACCAGCCTGGTATAGGGCCGACCCATGGACAAGGGGCCTTGTAGCCAACTTCAGCTACCATTATGGAGCACTTGACTCTGAGTTGCATCATGTCCATCTCAATATTTTGCATATGCCTCTCAAAATCAGCTTTGGCCAAGGAGTTTCCACCATCATCTGCATAAACTTGTTCTTCATAAACATTTTGGTTAGAAAAAAGGGGGTTATATGCATTTTTGGGATAATGGGGCTTATAAAACTGATTTGGAGGAGGATTTTGAAACTATGGGGATGGAGGGAAATAGTTCAAATGTTTCACACGAGAATTCCATGGTGGGAAATAAGACATGATTGCACAACTTCATGGGATTGAAGAAGATGAAGGAGATGGAAGAAATAATGGGTGGAAATGGATGGGAATAAGGTCCGTAACTCGAGGATGGGTTATTGACCGATGGAGTCACCAAATCTGCTTGAAAGTGCCTCCAAAGGCTGAAATCTTCACCAAGAGTGTAATGCCTCGTTCGATGTTACCCTAATGCTTGACCCAACGACCCTGTTGCTAAGCATGGGAAGGTTGTGTTTGTGCTCCCATTGACAGTTAGTTGACTTCATCTTTGTCGCAATGAAGATTTTACACCCTCCCTCTCCTTCTTTCCTCCTTCAAATCGTAGTCGGCACCTCTAAATGTGGACCTTGTAGCGTCTTGTATGATTACCCTATTAAAGGAAAATCTTGTTCTCGCTTCTTCATGCTTGCCTGGTTGTCGTCATTAATATGATTAATAATTATTTGTTTAGTAGTAAAATCATTAAAATAATGTTAATAATAATATTATAATTTAAATTTTTGATTGATGATCATTGGTTTTAATACCTTTAAACTATTTTATTTTAATGTTAATTTCTCTCATGCCCGAGTCTCATTTGCGCTATTGAGGAAGGGCTTGTTTGTTGGTGGTGCCATGGTTTGGGAGAGGTGTTCACGTTTATTTATTTTATTAAGTCTTCAACCACCACTTTTCGCCTTGACCGATCGATCCTTCGTGCTTGGGATTGTTTTAATTGCAAAAAAAAAAATTTTAAACGTGGATTTAATGTGCCCTCCCACCGACCTTGCCTCTCTTTTGATATTTTTTTTATACCATGCTTGGCGTGAGGGGAGGGGGATGGAAATCTTAATTGATTAATTTCATTTCCTTGGTTGGCTGGAGGTGGGTGGATTTAATGGCCACCTCATTTAAACCTCCTTAATGCTAGGTGTGTAGGTATTACCTTATGGGTGGCCACACTTTCCTTATTTTATTATTTGATTTTCTAAATCTATCTAAATCCTTGTTGTCTACCTTTACCTAGTCTTCCCCACAGCCGTGTGAGCTCCATTTGTGAATATCGGTATAAGGAGTGGTTGTTGAGACCTTAAAACTTCATAAATGTGAGTGACCTCTTGCCTTTCTCGCATCAAGTTATTTTGTTGTACACTTTGAATCACGAATTTGTCTTGCCATTTTTGCAAGCCAATGCTACTTTAGAATAAGTCTTCCATCTACCTTGCAACATACTCCTTTTCTCGTGTAGAAAAGACGTGGTCAAAGTGCCAAGAACATGGTCATGAGAAATGTGTGGGTGCCAAAGAAACTTGCTCTCGGTGGAACTTCACCGATATTACTGTTGCAGGCATGTAAGGCATGTAAGCACCTTGTGGAAGCATAAAAATAAAAATAGGCATGATATCTTCTACTCATCTAATTCTTATGCTATTTTTTTACCTTATCATGAAATGAAGTGTTCTTTTTTACTGAAATGGCATTTGCTTGGAGTGTAATGTTTATTTTGTAGTTGTTTTTTTTTACCCTGAATGCCTTCCTCCAGTCCCTTCCCCCCCCCCTTTTATAGTAGTTTAACCTCTAATGATGATTTTATGAATCGATTAAATATCTTATGCAATTTTGTTTATATATTGTTGCATTGTTATTCTAATCCATTATATATGTTTATTTTTTATCTTGAAAATGAATTATTACCCATATGTGGAAATTTCCCTAAACTTATGGTTACATATAGCCAAGTGAAATTCCCTACCCTTAGTCAAATTGATCCCTACCCTTAGTCAAATTGAATGAGTTCAGGTTGTGTTTGATCGAAGCAATATTTGGGTAATGTGGATATGTCTAATGACCAGTGAACTCTATTTTTTTGTCTTCATTTCGGCCGCACACATGGGGATATTTCCCAGGTTGTTCTTTTGGCCTACTCTTCCTAGTTCTAGTTGTGTTGGACCGGTTCGAGCCTTTTACTCTTGCTTTGTACACTCCCTTCCTGTGCTCAACATAGAAGTGAATCAATTTGGATTCCAAGCAAGTAAGGGAGAAGGAGATACCAAAACAGGGATCTCGGTCACTTGCTTGCACCTATTTCTTTATTAATATCATGCTCAATTTGTATTGGTAGTTGGATGTGCCTTACCCGAAGCATGAGTGTGGTAGAGGGATTTATGTTAGGTTCTATGGATGATGCGCCATTTTTGCAAGTCAATGCTACTTTGGAATAATTCTTCCTCTACTTTGCAATAAACTTTGTGTCTGCAAGCAGAAAAGACGTGGTTGTGCCAAGAACATGGTCGTGAGAAATGTGTGGGCGCCCAGCAAAATTGCTCTCGATGGAACTTTGCCTATTGTTATTGTTGCAGCCCTGTGAGGCATGTAAGCACCTTATGTAAGCGTAAAAATAAAAACAGGCATGATATCTTCTACTCATATGATTCTTATGTTATTTTTTTACCTTATCATGAAACGAAGTGTTTTTTTAATGAAATGGCATTTTCTTGGAGTGCAATGTTTGTTTTGTAGTTGTTTTTTTTTACCCTGAATGCCTTCCTCCAGTCCCTTCCCCCTTTTATAGTAGTTTAACCTCTAATGATGATTTTATGAATTGATTTTATCTTATGTAAAAAAATTATATATTGTTGCATTGGCATTCTAATCCATTATATATGTTTCTTTTTATCTTGAAAATGAATTGTTACCCATATGTGGAAATTTCCCTAAACTTATGGTTAGATATAACCAAGTGAAATTCCCTACCCTTAGTCAAATTGAATGAGTTCAGATTGTGTTTGATCGAAGCAATATTTGGGTTCGAGCTTATGAGTACTGTAACCATGTTTGTTTACCTGGATTTCCATAAGGGAAAGAGCTTCATTTTTTTATTTTTTTATTTTTGTTAAAAGAATGGTGTATTGGTTGGTTAAGGTATTTTGACTAAAGTGAGGGTATTTGACTAAATTTAAGGAAACTTAGAATAGTTGGTTATCCGTTGAAGGAGATATGACTAAGTTCTTTTCGTATAACATCTTTATACCGACTCCTTGGATAGTTTTCTTAGAATCTATTGATATTTGGGTAATGGTAATTAAATTAATTTGACTATAACGTTAAATGTTAGTAAGAGAAACTTTAACGGAGGTATCTCTGTCTTTTTTTGAAAACTAGGCGGGTCTATCCGAGAAGGCTTTAGAAAACCCTTTTGTTTGCAATATTTTGGTTATTATCATGTTTGTTATGTTGTTATTACTGTTGAGTTAGACTTATTTAAGAGTTTTGTATTGAGTTGACTCATCATAGCATCAAAAAAGGTACAACCTTGGTAAGGTAGTAGTTGAAATTTCATGTCCAATGTGCTTGATAGATCATTAATGAGCTTGATTTTTAAACCGTGTTCCTGTGATAAGGGCTCTGTATTCCTTTGGAAATCCTATCACCTTTTTTTCCGTGACGTGATGAGGTCGTAGAAAACTTTGTGGTGTTAGTCAAACTTTAGTTGGGTTGTGGTTGGTTCATATGGAGCCACATTGTCCGATATTAGTATCATTGATGAGTTGTTTTGAAATTAGTGGAACGATATCAAAGATAGACTTAGTAAGATTTGAGAATTGATTTAAATTGGACTTTTTGACTAACTAGATATTGGATACTTCTTTTATCATACATGATAACTATTCTGCATGCCATGGTAAGATAATCAAATGTTAATTGAAATTCTCCCATTTGGTACTTACTTCATATGTTAATTTCAAATAGTTTAGTATTGTAATGTTGTGAAATTATTTTTGAAAGTAGTAAATAGTGGTTAGATAAATGATGTGGAAGTTCTAACTTTAAATATATTAGATCATATGGCTTATTTAAGGAAAAATTCGATTGATGTTTGAGTATTGGGGTTTCAATCATGTAATACATACGATTACATGGTTTACATCCCAATACACTCACCACTTTGTTTCAATCTCATTGGGTCATTGACCCCTACTAGAATGATGGATAGACTTTTGGGTATTTTAGGAACAATGTTCATAACCAATTTGCTTTTTATGGATTTATTCTTATGTGAAAATACTAAAGCTTCTAGCATGAGTAAAGAAGTAGTAGAGGTTTAGAGCTTAGCTCTTTTTCAATCCACAAAAGATTCATTTTATGATATTGTTAATGGTAGCATACTATTCATATGTGTAGTCCTTATCATGCTCAGTTCTTGCAAACTAACTCAGGCTATAATTGTGTAGATGGCCTTTGTTGGTAGAAAAGAAGGAGTTGCTTCGATGTTACTTTGAAGCTTGTTTGTTCATATGCACTTTATTTTGTTGAGAGCCTCTAAGTTTTTGTTTGTTTGGAAAGTTTGATGGGCCCAGTTTGTACAATGGGTAATGTTGTCACTTGTGTCTAAAATCAGAACTTGTAAATAATATTGTAAGCTATATAACTAGATCACAACTTTGTTTGAGAAATTATTTGTATTATAACAAATTTGAAAGATAGCTCATCTTGGGTTCGACCAATATTGTTACACCCTTTTTTTTTGCAAGTCAAGTTCTTTAGGATCCTTCGCCACTAGTGGGATTGTTCTTCGTGTTGGTTAAAATTTGTACTTGTATTTAGTTTCACAAACAGGGTAATGATAAACTTATCTTCTAGTTAAAACTTTGTGTAATAGCTCCACCTAGGTCTTGGCATAAGTGTAAACCTAGGCATATTAAAGTGGGTTAGTAATGCTTATAAATGTATAAATAAAAGAGAGAGAGATAATGTAGTTATGATCTTCTTGATAACAATTGAGCCTTAATCGACCAAAGAGGAAACTATCCTTTATAATAAATAAATAAATATATATATATATATATATATATATATATACCTTGTGTTCCCTCCCCCAAAACTAAACAAATCAACATTATCCTTTATAGTGAATTCTTATATGGTCTTATGGTGAAATCAATGATTAGTTTCTGGAAGATAATAAGGTTGTATAAGTAGGAGGAAATTTATTAAGAAACCCTTCAATCTCTCTCTATCGTTCGAAATGTAAATTGTTTTCCTTTGTCAAACTTAATCAAGAAAATTCTAAATGGAACTTTTAACCAATCTTGATAAATTTTTAGCCTCATAAAAGGCAGGTTAATAAGCAATGAGACCCGAAAGCTCATTTATTTTTGAGTTGTTTCCGTTAACACTTTCCTTGACTAGTGTTGATCCTCCTTGATAATGTTAAAATATTAATCCTTGAACAAAGAAGATTATGGTTCTGAACCTAAACAATACTCCACTTCTTTTGAACTTATGCTTGCTTCCTTATGTAAAGGAAGTATGAAACAAGTCTCAATAATGTGGGTTCGGATAGAGAGCCTGGTGGAATCGAATACCTCCTAGTTTTGTAAACGAATTAAACAAGCAATTTTCATATTAGAGATGATCCTAGGATAGACCTTAATAGTATAAAAGAAAAGAAACCTAGCCCTATAAGAAGAATTGTATGAATCATAACACGAATCATCTGGACCACAAAGTCAGGTCTTGAAAGAATATTTTAGTGAATACTTAACCTTAAAGGATCTTGTCATTGAGTGTCTTGAACTGTAACTAGGTATTATGGGTTGGTCTTTTTGTGGTGTCTTGTCAGTGAGAAAAGTGCACTATCCTTGGTGGGTGTTGAGTGTTTCCTTGCTGCCCTTGTGGTCATCCTTGTATCAAGTTGTTCATAGAGTTAGTTGTAACCTTGTTAATGGCATGTTTTTTCATGTTATGTGTCAAGCAAGTCAAAAAATATATCCTATGTTTTTCTAGGTAGTCTTGTGTGTCATAAATAGTGGGTGTTACAAATAGCATATCGAACTCCGATGAAGTGAAGTGGTAAGGTGCTTCAGACATGTCCCATCAGGTGTGTCAAAAATTTTAGTGGCGCACGGTGGTGTAAGTTTTGTTGTTTTTGCTAAGACACTAAGAGAAGATGAAATATCTAACCCCAATGTCCCACCAAACATGCCAAAACTGTTAGTGCGAAATCACAGCACCCCCAAATGAGTTATGGATCTGATTTTCTAAGGCAAAATCATCTAGTGTGATTTCATAACATTTCACTTTCCCCAAGGTGTGGGACCCTACAAAAATGGGAAAGCTCTCCAGAGAAGGTTTGTTCCTCTTCCTAAACTACCTGCCACAAGTTATTCCAATGCAAGAAAGCTAATATAATCCTAATCTAACTTCCAAGGAGACAAGGAGACAAAGAAAACAAGAAAAAATAGAGCCTACACTAAAACGAGAAATACACCAGAGAAGGAAAGTGTTGATCATCTACTAAACTATCATGGAACAAAGAGAGGTGAGCAATGGAAAGGATGGACAGCAGCATCACAGACCATAGATCAAATTCACACATAAAATGTTCCAAAACCCCATGAACACAGCTCCTAGATCTGTAAATGAACATTCAAAACATGCATAGATACCCTGCAATGAAGAGAGGTAAGAAGATGCAATAAAATGAGCAAAGGATGGACAAATGCATCACAAAAACACATTTTTATTGCTCCATATTTACACAGTGCACCATTTCATGGGCAAGAGGAAAAAAATGCCATTACAGAGCAGGGGAGGAGGTTTAAACTCCATTTTCAACCCTAGGGAAGAAAAGAAGGGGGAGGCAGAGAAGAAAAATGAACAACCACTAATTATGTGCCTCTGTTTACATTTTATAGAAAAAACGTGAGAAGAGAGGAAAAAACATGGGATCTACTCCAACCACTTTTCAAAATGTGTTTTAATTCTTCCTCTATTGATGGGCTTAATGCAAAATCTCATAATTCCATGTATCTACTTCGCAAACCAAAGAAAATGACCCATACTTCATTAAATATGGTGGTTGGAACTGGTTTTTATCTTTTCCACGCCAAAACACGTTTTAAAAATTTCTCCCCAAATATTTACCAAAATCCAAAATCAAATATTCCATGATGAAGAGAATCTTTAGATCTTTCCATTGGTACCAAGAACGTCAAAAATAGAGCTCTGGATCAAAAGATATGGCCTTCTGAGTTTTTCCTTAACGTTTTCGACAAAAAACAGCTCGGGCAAATTTTGAACTTTTCTCCCGCAAATCCTCGATGATGTGGCATCCACTTGGGGTCAGCAGAGGTAGGGGTTCCTTTTTTCCATTTTACACTTTTTGACAAAAGTCAAAAAATCTCATTTTCCTTTGAAGGTCCACCGGCCCACATTAGCTTTTTGATGTGCCAACTCAACACTTAATTTTCACCTTTTTGACAAAAGGGAAAATTTTCACTTTTTCCTCTAATTCCCCACCAGTCTGAGATTCCTTGGCAAACATCTCTCCCAAGCCCCACAGGTCCACCTTGGGCAAATTTTCCCTTCTAACTCCGCCGAGCCATAACTCAAAAAATACAAGGAGTTAGAAAGAGCTCTTTACCTTTCTAAAGGGAAGAAATTCTCTATCTGATGGAGTATTTTCCAAAAATCCTTGAGTGCCTGAAATTTGTGAAATTTTTATTGAGGCACAAAAATGGAGTAAGTTAACCCAAAATAAGAGGGAGCTTATTTTGGTTAACAAGACTCCAACCTTGTTTCTTCTAAAAGTAGCAAACCATCTTCTTCTTCGGCCAACGCATCAGCATAGGGATCATACTGATGATCTCCACTTACTTCATCTAGCACATTATTGGGGACTTCTTCAACAAGAGTAGTTGGTTCATGATCAACATCTTCCTCTTCCGAATCTCTCGATGGTGTAATTCCCATTTATAGGACTAGCAGTGTAGGGTTCTACATGATTATGACAGATTGGTTCCTCCCTTATAGTCACTTTGGTTCCATATCAAGTCTTGAGAATCATATGTGACCAATCGGCTGATAGATAACTACCCATCTTGGTAGTGAAATCTCATGATAGGCAGATGGTGAAGAGAGGAGGAAGATCAATGACTGATATGTCTTGTGTGAATGAAAAACTTGGGCATGCATGGATGGTAAGTTGAAGTCCTTTGATAACTCCAACCATTTGACCGCAATGCAGTACCATCTAACTATACAACTCCTTTTGAGATTAGAGTATATGGGATTCCCAATACATCTATAATTTTCTTGGGCATCATGGAACTACTGGCTCTAGAATCGATCATACAATTATGCACCAAATGATCGTCAATGATCAGAGAGATATAGAATGGTGGTGGTTTTTGGCCTTACAAATCACTTTCATTTCTAGTTGACACAGGTTGGTTGTTATTGTTGCTTCATGACCTGATGATCTATCGGTAGTACCAAAACTGTTCAAAGCCTCCCGTAACAAGTTCCTCTGAGAAGGAATTAAGAGTGCATCCCACATCGTGATGCTCAAATTTGTCTTCTTCATTTGCTCCATAATACTGAATGGAATTTCCCCAACTTTTCTAATACCTTTTTGGGCATTAGAGTCTTCTTTTGGGAAATGCCTATTGGGCACTGTGATACTTGAAGTTCCATCTTTCTTTGTAGACTGATCTGTGGATACTTCTGGTGATTTATTTCCTATACCTTTATCAGCTTGATACTTGTGCTTAAGTTTTTGAAATAGACGTTTGATCAGCTTTGGAATTTTGAGGTTCCATTGCTCTCTTCTTAGAATGAGTTTTTTCTTCCACTGATGAGTAATTTGTATTCAACCCACAAAAATCTTCCGCTTTCTAGTTTAGCAAAGTGATTTCCTCAGGTGCCTACGGTTGATCTGTTGTTTCTTGTGTAGATGTGTTATCTGTTAGCTCATAAGGGGTAGATGCACTTTGAACCATAAGGGCTTGGCCAAGAACTCCATTGGGAAAAAAATTTTATTGTGGGGTTGAGAAAAGGATAGCACCATTCATAATCTTGAATGAGGTTATTCTTGACCGTAGTATGCCTCGAATGAACCTGAAGCATAAGGGTTCCGGAAGTTCAAAGGCCTTACATTCGCAGACTTGATTCGTAGCTTCATTTTGTGATTGATTATTCCCTTGAAAGGGAGGAATGCTAGCCTAATACTGCTGATTTTTTGGCTAGTATGGACGATTATATTGAAACTATTGCCTTTTGAGTACAACAAGCTCATTTCCAAAAGTTTGCAAAAGTGACTTAACTTCAAATAAATCATTTGAAGATGTAAGGGCAGATTGAGCTATTTGATTAGAGGTTGATTATTCATAAGGTCTGGAAATAATGGCATTGGCAGTTATGGAGCTATCTTTCTAGCCTAAATCAAGGAATTTTCTATTCTTATGGCTATGTCATAAGCATCAAGTACTGTAGCCCCTCCCATGGAATGGATCATAACTGCTACATCACTATTCAGGGCTCGTAAATAGTATAAGAATGCATTATTTGAAGAAGGATTTATGAGTGTCGAAATCCTATTCCAGGTCCTATGGAATCAGAAGTTGAAATCACTCATGTATTCTTAAGGAGATCTCTTCATGGTAGTGAGTTTCTCCAAAAGTGATAGGTTATCACTCTTGTCTTCAAATTGATTACATATATTTTCCCTAACTCATCCCAAGTGGTTATACTTCCAACACTTAACCCTCGGAACCATTGAAGTGATTTTCCTTTGAAAGAAGTGGCCAAAAGTCTCGATGAAACATTATCCTCCATGATGTTATGTACGGAAAAAAATTTAGCTACGTCAAGAATGTGTTCAATTGGAGTGATGTGAGTTTCCCCTATATAAAAGGGTAAACTTTTGAGAGTCAGTAATGGGTATACAATCACGTTGATCCAATAAAATAGGATTGATTACATTAAAAGGGGGAAAACTTGATTTCATGCCATAGTAGAAATAGGTTGATCATTTCTTCATGGAGTGGACCTCCTGTGTGGAGGATTTGAATGACCCCTACGAGGTAGAGTTGCAACGGTGATGTTGAAATGCCTCTTTTTCTTCTCTTTGGAGGAGACAAGGAAAGTTTGATATGTTGATAATTTCCTTTCTTTGAAGAGGCTCTTGTCTGAATTCTTTGCATAAGTTAACGCACTAAGATTTGGAATCTAGAGATATAGAGTCGCCAGGTACTTTGACTTGTGCAAGTGAGAAGAGAAGTACCAAATCTATCCCACCAGGCATGCCAAAAATTGTTGTCACCAAATCACTGCACCCTCCAAATGGAAAAAATTTGAACAAGATGTTCGATGTGATTGGGACACATGGGATCACCTCTCAAGCTATGGGACTTGGGCTCAAGGTGAACCTCTAGAGAAGGCCGGCTTCCTCTTCCTAAACTAAGTGTTGTACTACTCCTAGTTTCATAAAATGGCTATCTAGTCCTATGCTAACATTGTCATGGGTTTTAGGGAAAGATTTTTGCAAAAGGGAAACTACACTAGGGATGGTGATGCACCAAATAAAGGGATATTTTAATCTCAAGAAGGGTTAATGTGAGTAGGATTCCTGCACCATTAATCACCTTCACCTATTGCAACTTAGAAAGGGTACGAATACCACAAACCAAAAGCACATGTTCCTTTGTTAAAACTTGAATCATACAAAATAGAGAGACCAAATTTGATTGAACACACAGTTAACTAACCATGAGGATAAAACACATGCACATGTCAAACATTCATTTCACTGATTATGGCTAACGATAATATAAATTTTAATAACATAAGGAAAACACTCTTTCCACAATTGACATAAAATATGGTTATATCACTTTTCCATAACATGAAACAAGATAATCTAAAATAAAGGCAAGCTAATCATCTATACTAAGGAATCATACATTCACAAAGCATATACCAATCAACCATTTAGCACAATAAATTAGGTTCTTCAAGGCAAGATATCGCTCTGAATATAATTAAAAGGTTTTAAAATCTCTGAAGCACTCTTCCAAGCTTGAAGAGCAACTTCACCCAAAAATATGATCCCCCAATGACTCCATATACCTAACTATTTATAAGTTCTTTAGGCTGAGCCATTACAACAGGGGCCTTCAACTAACATTATGCTAATAATATAAGTGTCATTAATTTAAGGGAACATGCTCCCATGAAAATAGCAATTTTTTTACAAGGGCTTGACTCAGCCTACCCTGCAACTTTGATCGATCAAGAGCCTAGATCTGTCCTTTCATGGTCACTCATCTATGGCTTACTTCTACAATGGCCTCTCCTTCGTAGGTTTTTATTGTGTTTCCTCCCACACAGCCATTCGATGTTTATATTTGATGAAGCAATTAATGATTCCTTGAATTTCCTCATCTCTTGGCCCACATACGTAGTGATTTACTACATCTGATATCTCAATTCCCCTTGTGATCTTGGCTGGAACTCTTATAGTTTTACTCATAACTTTCTTCAACCTTCCTGTGAAATTTTGGCATCAAACCAACATGTCAAAAGATTCACTGCTGAAATTTTTGGTAACTTCGTCATCACACTTCACCAAATCCTTGAAATTCTTCTTGATTTGATCCTCAGGAAGAGAATCAATGTTTTCGTTGAAGAATTTACAATTAACAATATCAAATTCCTCTTATGTGCCATTCAAAGGATATGTAATTTCCACTAATTTATCATCCAACTTCATAATTAAATCTTGCATCACCTAACACCGGAATTCCATGGCCTTTTGATATTCGAACAACTTTGCAGCATCGTTGATTACATCCTCCTAAAGGAGTAGATCTAAATATTCCTCCCTGATTTCACTCCATGTTTCCAAATTCAAATTCAAGTTGTTATTTTCCTTTGAAAAATCTTCATCCATTTTGCAAATAGTATTTTTTCCAACATGCAAATCATTATATATTTCTAGAGCCTCTTTAATTAAAGGGTTAGCTTCTTGCAATATATGTTCCATCCATTCATCTACCGATCTCCCTTTTTGGCCTATCTTCTCAATCTCATGATAAGAAATGTCATCAATAGTAGATGAAACTATCATAGCTCGTAGTAGTTGAGACTTCAATAGATGGAGTTGGCTTTGTTACTTTTCATAGCAATGCAGTGAGCTGCTCAACCTTGGCCTTAAGCTCATCCTTAAAAGCTTTATCCTTATCATATTTCTCCAACATATTTCCAAGAGTAGTGTGTACATCTTGTTTAGCTCCTTCGTGAGTGGATTTTCCCAGTGAAAATCTAGAAATTTGATAATCTCGTAGCTGTAATTGTTTCCTTAGTTTTTCCCTCAATGGGAGTAGCAACCTCTATAACTCATTCCCCAGATGGATTTATTGTCATGCTAGAAACAATATTTTCCCTCTTGGAATGTATCTTTGGTGTATGATCCAATATTCTTAGATCTATTACATCCCCTAGAGGCACTTTCTTCTTTTCTTTTGAGTCTCCAAAACAACCATTCTAGAATGGCTGATGCTAATGAGGATGGAATAGTGGATCCAGTACCTGAAACATTAGTCACAACAAGAGCACCAATAACTTCAGTTGGCATTTGAATGGTAATGGTAGTAATGGATAGGGTAGATGTGAGGACTGCCATAGGATTTGATACAATGATATTAGGGGATGAGATGGAAGGAAATGGAAGTGTTAGGGGAAGTGAAGTAGAAATGGGTGACCCAATAGTTTCTCTAGCTAAGAGAACTAGAAGGGATGAGAATACTTGGGCCATAGAAGGAGATGGGAAAGAAGAAATGATTATGGAAGTGGAAGGAACTGATGTAGGAAGTGACAATGGAAGAGAAAAAGGAAATGATGGGTCTAGTGGGATACTAGGAGAATCACTGACTTCAACTATTTCTATCACAAGTGTTGTAGGAGGCATGACTTTGGGAACAAGAGCCTTGGAGAGAGATGAGCTCCCAACAACGAATGAAATATTTTTTGGAACTGTATGGGTCTTTTGGGTCGACCTTTTCCCCTTTGTGGGTGTTGATTGGCTCATGGTTGATGGGGATTTTGTATTTATAGGTTTCTCTAACCCCTTGGGTGAGATTCCCAAGGTAACCAACCAACTATAAGTTCTTTACAAAATGGGCCTTGCCCTCTCCTTTGTGTTGTAACATTCTTCCACATACCAATCAATCCATGGCAATGGTTGATTGGAAATATTATCATTTTTATATACTACATCCAAAACCTCGTCATCTTGCATGTCTTTTGGGACATCGGCTATTCCAAATTGTCAAACCTCATCCAAAGTTAGCCTTTCATAGTCTCTTTGTCGGATGATGAATTCATCCCGACAATGAATCCAGATGTCTTCCAACTGGGGCACATAGGAACTATGAGAGAAAGATCAACCGAACACTAAACAAATCTTCTTAATATTCATATTAAAATCAAGTACACATATATAGGAGAGACGACTCCTATTTTCATGGAGTTTGTCTAACAACTCTCCCCACTATTCTCTCCACAAACTACTATGTACGTGAGTTGTTAAAACAACTCACAACAATAATATTCTCTAGATATTATTTTCCACCATCACAAATAAACTTAATGGAGCACTAATATTATAATTTCCTAACATTCCTCCCCTTAGTGCGAACATGGGGAAAACATGCCTTTGTACTTGCACCTGCTCATGATCTGGTGATTTTCACATGATGATCACAAACCTAAAGGATGGTGTTATCACCGAATCACAGCACCCCTTGAGATATACTTGAACTCACAGTGTGATTGGATAACATGGGTACTATCTCCAAGTTGTGGGACTTGCTACTTGAGATAGACCTCCCGCAGAAAGCCGGTTCTTGCTCCTAAACTACCCGCCACAATCTACTCTAATGCAGATAAGCTAAGCTGTTCTAATCTAAATTTCCAAGGGACCAGGGAAGGAGAATGCATAAAATGAAAGCCTACACTAAAGCGGTGATACACCGTAAAAGGAGGGTGTGAGAGTAATCTCCAAATGTGTGAAATACTGAGGGAAAGTGCACATTAGAAGAGGTGATGACAGTTCACCATAATCTAAAAAAAAATGCATTCACAACAATATTCCAAGCATACACAATGATAATGAATCCCTACAAGAACATAATAAATAGACACAATATTCTTATAGAAAGATCAAAGGGGCAAGAAGAATGCAAGAAAACACAGCAGGGGAAGATACATCCACAACTAGTATTTTATTGCTTCCTGGTATGCACAATTCAGTCTATTACAAGATAAGGGCCTGGATCACCATGCAAGGAGTCCAATACAAGGGCCTACAACACACTGGCTTCACAAAGCAATTTTGGCAGAGCTTTGCTACCCAAAAACTCTCCCCTTTTATAATGAGCCCAACACTCCAATTTATAGAAAAATGAGAAGGAGAAGAGAAGGGAAAATGGAAATCCCGAAATCTGTCCTTCAACCACCTGTAAGAGGCATTAAATTGAGTGAAATGGTTATACATTACTTACGAACAGGCTCCCCATATTGTCCCATGTGCTGCAAAGAGAAAAGAATGATGACCATGCCTCATAATTGCACTCCCAAATACCAAATAAAACACCTGCTCGAACTCGGCCACGTTTTCTTAAAAAACTCAATCAATTTCTAATCAAATCTGAAATTTCTTGATTTCTGTGCATCGGGCTTGGAACCATGATTCCAACGGTACCAATTTTGTGTGATTTCGTTGAGAAATGCAAAAGTTATGGCCTTCTGAGTGCGGGCAGCTATTTTGGGTCTAGCAGGCGTTTTCTGTCATTTGACGGGAATGAGCATTGATCGATTTGGAGCCGAGTATGTTTCTATTATTTAAATATATCTACCCTCATCAAAAATAAGAAATCCAATTTTTGGGTCAAATGTTGACTTTTCTTCTCTGCCTTCGGCCGCTTCGGCTTTTCGCGTCCCACGCGTCCCTTTGTCCCATTTGTCCCAAAGGCTTTGCGCATGGGACAAATCCTTCCGAACCGCCCGAAATGGGCTTCCATGTCCCTTTTCTGCCGGTGACACGTGGCGTGATCTGATTGGCTTTCGGCTCCTTTGGCTATCCGCGTCCCGCGCGTCCCTTTGTCCCACTTGCTTCCGACTATTTGTTCTCATTTCGGCCGAACTTGCTTGGCCGTTACTCTGCGGCCCGATGTCCCATTTGCTTTCACTGACCTCTGGGAAAAATTCACCCAGTTCAGCCGGTTCACGTACTTTTGTCCCGGATGTCTCGATCGCTTTCAGTGCTGCCTTGACTCATTTCGCCGATCCGCCGATTCGCTGCATTTTTCATCCCGCACGTCCCAGATCAAGCTTCTGGCGCTTAGTCCATTTTTTCAATTTTTGGCGCTGTTCGATTACTGCGCCCAGCGCGTCCCTTTGTCCCAAATGTCCCGAATGCTTTCGGACCGCCTGGCGGCCTTTCGGCCGGTTCGCGCCCAGATGTCCCAACTGTCCCAAGGACCGCCTGGACTAGGACTTAGCCATTTTTCGTGATTTTTCCTGGCCCGAGCTTGTTTTTGCAAATTTTTTTACATTTCCTCAGAACTTTCTCTCTTCTTCTTGGACAGGGGAGTTAGAAAAAATATGAGGGGACCCTAGAAACATGAATTTTTGTCGACTCAATATAATTACTTGGGACTAAAGAATTTGATGCATGTTATCAAAATTACCTTGAGGGGTGAATTTTGGATAACAGATGGTTTTGCAAATGGTTGACCAAAAACCGAGAGTGGTGGTTTTGCAATTGGTTTACCACAAAGTGATGGTTTTGCAAATGGATTACCAACAACCAAGAATGGTGGTTTTCCTATTGGTTTACCACAAACCACAAATGAAGGTTTTCAAGTGGTTTACCTACAACCACATCATGATATGCCAAGTACTATTATCATCCCTCATCACATCTCACTATAGGGAATAACATAAGAAATTCTGCTGAAATCTGTTGCTCATACATACATAGAAAAAACTAACATACTGGAAATGGAACATTGGAATCATGTTCCCCCCCTCAATGTGAAATTTCCACTTATTGAGAATAGGATCACTGCAAACTGAATCAAACACGCAATTGAAAACAAATTCCACCAAATCATCTGTGTGGCCCCGTCGTTGGTAACCGACGAGAGGTCGCTGAATGACCTCCAACCTCCGTTTGCCTCCATCCTCCAGTTTCATGCTGCTAGCTCAGCTGGATTTGGATATGAAGCTCAACTATTCCACATTGTTTATTCTTTTCTTCCCTCCCACAATGTGAAACACTTTATTTTTTCCAGACGTCGGGTAACACCGAAAATGCGTCTGTAGGGTAATTTTTATTTTTTTTTAGGACTTTTACAATGACACAACTTTTGACGAGACTCTAGATGTCAATTTTAACAACACAAATACTTTTCTTTTGACAACAACAATGATATAAAAAAATGACTCATTTGACCTAGACAATAATATTTGTCACTAATATATTGACAATTACAAACATTGACTTAAACAAATATACGATTATGAATGTGATACACGATGACTCTAATAATACAATTTGACAAACTATAACAATACTTACCAAGAGGTAAACAAAACATTTAAAAAGCAATCAATTTATTACTTTTCAAATAACACTACTTTATTGACTTGACCAATATAACACAAAGGAAACTAAGACATGTGCTTTAAAGTAATTACAAAAGTGACATTACCAATGGATTGACTCACAATTAGCATATAATAACAAAACAATTTGTTTAACCACAAACTAAACAAACTCTAAACGTGTAGGAATAAATAACATCAACCAAAACCTAAATACCTAGAATGTTCCAGCTTTGAAAATAAATTTGAAGGAGCCAAATGGAAGGGCACGTGTTTGTAAATTCACTTGAGTTAGAGGGCAAGCTGGTAGTTAGACGTATGCATTCATTGAACCAATTCAGCCCGCAATTTTCTAGATCACAGGAAAAATACACCATTCTCCACTCGGTGCTTCCTGAAATTCTCCTTGGTTTGAACGCCTCATTTAGATCTTCACATAGGCAAGAAATCAAGCGATGAGAAGAGAATTTGGAGATATAATTGCAACTGTGATGGGCGAGACTATAATTTATTGTGAAGAATTCAAACTCAGCCAAGTCGATGGTAATTGAGATGCCTGTAGATAGAGGGCAGGAACATATGAGCATAAAAATATTCAGAACGATCATAGAGTGCACCAAAATCTCTGCATAATTCTCAAGGCGCCGTACGTGGAATGGCTCGAATCCAAGGTGGAATAAACTGACGCAATGTTTTCCGGAGATAAGACACATTGACAATGTCAATAATAAAAGGGCATATTAGATTTCTATGTAAAGTAAACTCGCAACCTGCAGGTAAGGAAGAAAACTATGATCCATCCAATGCAAAATTATCTGGATCTAGATGAATAAGATTTGACCGAGGAATTCAATGTTTAGTTGAGGAAGAATTTGCAGTGAGTCGTGACAAGGAGAAGACACTTTCCACAGTCCAATACGAATTGGAAAGTCTACACAGCTGTCACAAGGAGAAATAATGATGCCAAGCAAAGGAATTCAAACAAAACTGGGCACCTCTCGAGATGGATTGTATAAAGAAAATTCGTTGTTGCCAAGGAGATAAGAGTATGATCCGCCAGGAGTTGGAAAAGATCTTGACTGATGTATTTAGCTTCAGCGTAGGTCAAAAAAATGCAGTCAATCGGCCAGAACAGTGCACAGTCAAAAACTTAAATATCATAACTATTTTAAACCATAATACATGCTCTTCATATATTGATTTCTTTCTCATGTACAGGAAAAAGACTAAATGCCTATCCCTATCAATCCTTGGAGTTCATTATACAAGAGAAAACATCGCTCTGATAGCAAATGTGAGAGCAGGATAAACCGAACACTAAACAAATCTTCTTAATATTCATATTAAAATCAAGTACACATATATAGGAGAGACAACTCCTATTTTCATGGAGTTTGTCCAACAACTCTCCCCACTATTCTCTCCACAAACTACTATGTACGTGAGTTGTTAAAACAACTCACAACAATAATATTCTCTAGATATTATTTTCCACCTATCACAAATAAACTTAATGGAGCACTAATATTATAATTTCCTAACAGAACTAGATCGACTGCTTTCTTTAAATTTACCCCAATAGTCAAAATTGGTTTGTGGATGGAAAGTCCTCAAGGTTACCTTTGTCATTTCTACATCTACATTCTTAACCTTGTAAATATTTGGGCAAGTGTATCTACCAATTGAAATAGGGAATTGCATTCCCACTTTATGTCATTTATTCTTGATCTTATGGTAGTCTAGCGGTTGTCAAACCAATTCTAATAAAACCCATTTGTCGGTGGGACATCTTGACGAAACTTACCGGGAGCACCTACAAAGCCAGGAATCCGAATGTAAGTAAATGTGGGGAACTAAAGTTAGATACCTCCCCACTCATGCACTTCCTTAAAGGCTTCGTCAGAAATCATTCGATTATACATCTCCTTATCAAAATGGTAGAGAATAACAATGAAGAAGGCATCGTTGATCCCGCGAAAGTGCTGTTTACCTCATCCAAGATGAGATAAGGATAGAAATCATAGATTTGAGAGGTCCTTCGAATACTCTTAGTATTAGACCCTGAAGTCTCCCATAGCAGGCTGTGACATAAACCAAGAAGGATGTCATATAGAAACTCTTTGAAGAATGCACTCTACTCAACTGATAGAAAATGGATCTACTAATATGCTCCCCCCATCTGATAAATTCCTTATTCTTCTTGATGGTAGCGATATATAAGAACATCCACTCCTTCACGGAGGGAAGACCTAAGACTCTACTTAGTAGCACAATAAGGTCACTGACTTCCTGAATGAAGTCTGACTAATACATGGTCTTTGGTAATTTGGCAATGCTCTTGCCGATATGTTTTCAACATGACACATTGTGCACAACTTCGCTTATTTTTACGAATGTTCCACCACCGACTCTGGTGAAATTTTGGTGTAAACTTCAATGTCCTGGGAGCTTGATAAAATCTTCAAAGAAATCTAGGTCTAGGCGGATCACAACTTTCCCATCGGTTTCTTTAACTGTTATAGATTATTCATTATAGTGGGTTACTACAGCCAAAACAAATTTTGGGAAATGCATGGATGTGGGAAAACCGGTAGCAAGAGAAATCCCACTTTGTCATATATGGTCTTGCATCCAAGATTTCTTATTTGGGGCCTTCACCCTTGCCCAGAAGTTTGGAAAATCAATTTTTCTGAGGTCGGTGTCCCCTATATTCCCCAGGTTAAAAGACAAGAAAGAGTGAGGAGCAACTCCAAGAAATGAATACTTCATCTTTTCCCGCCCTTGGATGTAGAAGTAGACATCAAATTCTGAGTTCCAAAATACCGAAGAAGTCTCAAACCCAAAATCTCCAACCTCGAAAACCCAAATTGAGAAGTCAAAATGACAGTTCCAAAACTTGAAGTGGATACCTCCAAAACTTGAAGTGGAACCCTCCAAAACCCAAAGTGGAAACCTCCAAAAACAAGTGAAAACCTCTAAAATGGAGAAGTCTGAAATCCCAAAAAAGAGAACTCCAAAGTAGGGACCTCTGAAATCCTGAAAAAGAGAACTCCAAAGTCTGAATGGCATAATTCCCAAAAAATGAGAAGCTTCAACAACCAAATCTCCAAATTAAGAAAGAGAGAGTTCTCTGAAAATTTTGATCTCTCGAACTCAAAAATAAGAGATGCTGAGAGGGAAAATTGAAGAAATCAAGAGGATCATTATAAACTCTGAGTGCATGTAGAAACTCAAATTGTGGAAACATGGTGGGCAATGAGTTTGTCATTTCCCAAGGTATGTAGAGGAGGAACAAAGAAAACAAACAAGGAGGAAACAAAACAAAAGATCTTAAACTAAAAGAAAATGACCAAAATAAAAATACCTTGAGAATGAGGTCAAAATTTATAAGATACAGTAAAAATTTGGTTGTCAAAGAAAAGTGTCAGGTGAAAATGACAGGTGAAAATATGATTTAAATAGAAAAAACTTGATATTAATGGTGAAATTCCAATTTGTACGAAAAGTAGGTAAGAAATTTAATGTGTGAAGGACTCACGAAAGTCCAAAACCCAAAAGTCTGAAATTTTGAAACTTTAGAATTTCGGGATTTAGACTTCAGAGATCAAGAGATGAAAATTGTGAAATGGTAATGGGAGAGTTCCAAAACCTAAAAGTCTGAAATTCCAAATATTTTGAATTTTGGACTTTCAGATTTCGAATTCTCAAAGCGAAAAACCTCAAAATGGTCAAGAGAGTTACGAAACTCGAAAGTATGAAATTCTCAAGTTTCAGACTTTCGAACTTTCAGACTTCAAAAGTCTGAAAGTAATTTACTTGAAAAATTTTGGGAGAGTTCCGAACTCAAAGCCTCGAAAGTCTAAAATTTCAGACTTTCAAACTTTCGACTTCGAAGTCCAAAGAAATTTTCCAAAAATATGACCTAGAGTTTCAAACCGAAAGCCTTGAAATTCTGAAATTTTGGAATTTCGGACTTGAATTCCAAAGGGAATTTTCTAAAAATTGTGACCTAGAGTTCCAAACCGAAAGACCGAAATTCCAAAATTTCGGACTTTCGACTTCGAAGTCTCAAGGGAATTTTCTAAAAAATCATGACCTAAAGTTCCAAAACCCAAAATCCCGAAAGTCTGAAATTTTGGACTTTTGGGGTTTCAGACTTCGGAACTTGGAAAAGAAAATTTCAAATTCAAGCCAGTTAAACTCTAAAAGAGAAAAATATCCGAATTCCGAAGTTCAAATTTTTAGATCTTCTGGGACTTGGATAATTTTCAAGATGCAAAGATCTTTCGTGTGAAGATTTATTCAAAGTTTGTCTGATCGATTTCAAAGTCTTCTTCTCAAGGTATACTAAATCGGTAACATATGTATGGATCTTAAGTAAGAAAATTATTCACCGGTTACACATCGTTTGTCCATCTACTTTATTTGATTCTTTATATTGTCTTTCTCTTTCACATATGTCATTTATGTACTCACTTATGGTCGAGTCACGGGGATCCCTGTCTCTGTCGGTCTTTTCACATCTTCTAGGAATTGATCACTCCTTACCTCTTCTATCTCCTTTGCAACAATTCAAAATCTCTAAAATATATAAATCATTTCAACTATCTCTCCAAGTTCTCCTTCCGACAGTTTTTCATCTCCACTTATGCCACATGGGTCAAAGCACCGATCCATAGTTCACCACACTACAAGTTTCTACATTCTACAAGCATTTTGTAACATGGCTTCTCTAGACTCTATACAGTATGTTCCTTACTTCCTTTAAACTAATTGAATTTCATTTAAATAACATAAAGGGGGGGTAAATGTAGATACAAAATCATGCACATACTAATATTTTACTATGTCGTCAAGTATGTTGTTATATGCATGGATCTTAAGTAAGAAAATTATTCACCGGTGACACAATCCTTTTCCATATACTTGTTTTGATTGTTTAAATTATCTTTCTATCTCACATATTTCATTTCTATACTCAATTTTGGTTAGGTCACAAGGATCCCTATTTGTCAGTATTTTCACATTTGTCTTCATTTATCTCAAGACATTAGCACCTGTGTGCCTATGTCCATTATGGGTGCTCCTATCTTTTTATTCATGTTACTTATTTTTGAAATTTATGGTCGGCCTTTCTAGTTTTCTTATCCTTATCCCAAGATCATATTCATCTTTTTGTGTCACTAGTGTTGAAATTAAAATAATATATATATATATATATATATATATATATATATATATATATATATATATATATATATAGACACACACAACATACACTCTATTATTCTATATGGAAATTCTAAGGGGAAATCACACCGCATACTATCACTATCATCAAGGGGAATGAATTTTGGGATGCATACATTATACGAGAAAGGGGAGGTGCTTAATTCCATATCACCCATTTAGATATTTTCTTACTACAATCCCACTATTTTGGCATCATTTCCATGAGGAAAACCTAAGGAAACTATTTCACACACAAGCATAAAGAACTACATGGATTCTGGAATATAGTGCAACACTTGGTCATAAGTTCACTCATCGAGTGACCGTCAGGGTTATTCCAACTTCACAGATTGCATTTTTCATTCCAATTTGATGTGTTTGTGAGCTTGTGTAAGTAGCTAGGTTTTTTTAATGTTACAGGTACCCTCTATGATCAACGAGTGAATATTAGGTGACTAATGTAAAGTGGCGGTGAACCTCTTGACACGTATAAGAAGATTCTAAGCTTCTACGCAGTCACCAACACCTAGGAATAATCACCAATGCCAAGGCACCTCTTTCCAAAGCATCGGGCTCTCGTGTCTGCCATCATTCTCAAGTTCCATATTTTACTGAGATAGTTGTTGTGACACTTTTTCAGCCTTGTCAACACTTTACACTACCCAGATGAGTTCTAGATTGCGCATGATTCACTAAGTCATATATTTCTCCTATTTACTTATAGTTTTTATTTATTGAGTGCTTAACATTTTTCTATCTAGTATGTTTTATCATATCACTTGCTCTGCAATTAGATTTAATTAATGTTTTATTAAATCGGTGGCACCTTCTTTAGAAAAAAGACTATTGTTTGAACTAACATAGACACAAGTGATAAATTTTGTTTAAGTGTGTTGATCGTGGATATGGAATTTATATGAAGAATCGAAGTGTCATTTAGTTATTGAATACAAACTTGTAATAGCATAGAAAACACTGAAATAACTCATAGTATTTGTGTTTATTCACTAATTCGCACCCTTACATTCAAACATGTTGCTTCAAATTTACGGAAAATGAAGATGGTTCTCCTCAATCAACTCATAAAGTTTTGTGTTTTGTAAGCATTCCAAAATGAAATAGTTTCTTGTTGTTTTTAATGAAAAATTACTTTAATGTTTCATAAATTTTGTTATTTGACATGGATTATAGAGAATGGGGTATTAAGGATCCTCATCATGTGTCATTTTATTTTTGGTTTTGTAAAATGACTTAAATTTTTACAAGATAAATATTTATTTTCATAAAGAACATTATAAACGTTTATAATGTAAAGAAGGAAAAATAAATAAATTTATGGAACATTGGAACAATTTTAGTAACTATAGAGCAAGAGAAATTTAAAAATCATAATGAATTTACACAATTGTGCAATAATTATATGGAAAATACACTTGAATAGTAAGTTAAATGTGGTAGTATGCATATGTATACCGAGTTGAATGTGATAGTTTTGAATTTAAAAAGACTTGAACTTTGGATCAATGTAAAAATTGAAGCTAAAGTGGTACTTGTCACATAGAGAACAACTAAATAAAAATTAGCTCAACCAACAAATCAACATAATAAATAAGATGGATAGAATATTTGTTAATGTTTGATCGTTATGTTTTTTTCGATTGGTTGACATTGATTAATGTGGATCTAGATTTCAAGAATAATAATAATCCAATGGCCAAATTTGATTTCAGTTTTGAATTTCTTGGTTCTTTTAATTCTTCAAGTTTTTGGAATATGATAAATGCATCACGCTTTGAATTTCTTGAGCCCTATAATGGTCGATAGTAATTGCAGGTATCTCATTTATAAGAGTAGATGGCATGGAAAGTGGAGAGAAATTAGACAAGTCTTTGATATGTAATTCAATTATAAAATTAGATAGCATGGAAAGTGGAGGGAAAATTGACGAGTCTTTAACATGCATATACATGTTTAAAAAAACATATAATTAAAAATAAAATATTATAGTTGTATTGTATTGGAGTTTTCCCAATGCTTTAGACTAGTTATCTCTAATTTTGTATAAGAAAGTACTTTATATAAATTGTAAATCTATTTATTATAGTGTGTTAAGGGATTTTTAAATTATTAAAAGTTACATGCCATAGATATGATGGGTATGTTTGGATTTTGTATTTGATTGAATACATTTACCCTTTAATATATTAAATGAAGCAAGTCTTATTTACTCTATTTTACTTTAAACAATAATTTGTAAGATTTTTACTTTTGAGAGAGTGATGCATGTATAAGATTTGTTCATTCATATTTTAGTATTTTTAATATTTTACAAGTAAAATTCATAAGTACAACCAACTACCCACATAATTATCTCCCTTAAACAACCATCTATATTTATATGGAATAAACACACTAACAAGATAGGGGATAAAATGTACTTGACTATGCTCCACTCAATGTCAAAGAAGCATGGGTTGTGTGAAGTGTTATAATTCAGGATGATGGAGAAAATAATTAAAAGTGGGACAACTTTTTTAATGCGAATGCACAGTGGATATCTCGATTGTAGTGCCCACTCCTGTCTACAACATTGATCTTACTATGATTTCTGCATACTTTGGATTAGAGCCATAGACATATTTATCATATTTGATCTTTAGACATTGATATATGGACATTATTATATTTGATTAGCCTATTTGTTAGATAGTATGGATTTTTAGAATTTTGACATGATGTGACTTATATGATGGATTACATGCATGGATTGACATATCAATATTTGATGATGATCTAGAGTTACTACTTTATATATGTACTGACTCATTGGATTTTGGTATACAGATTTTGTTAGACAATTTAGTTAGCCTTGTGATCTTATTGCTAATTGATGAATTGATAGAATCGAAATATTTGAAATTGTGAACAATTGGTGAATTACTTGATTTTAGTGATGGTTTAGTTATGATATTTGATGATGTGAATTGATATGTATATGTGTATTTTATTGTCTTGATGTCATTAATATGGCCAAGAGGCCAGAAAAGTATTATTTTTATTTTTGCAGGAATTTGTAACACAACAAACAAAAGGGAATAGGAGACCAACGGTGTGTTAGGTTGTGGAGCTAAATAGCTTCATTGGAGCATGCATTACAAAGTGATTGGGTTACACAGTGACTGGAATTGGTTAGGAAGTGACCAAAGCATTGGTCGTAGTAATGTGTATCATTGTTACTGTGCGGGAGTATTTTATTTATAAGTCACGGGATTTAATATAGCTTTCTTTTTAAATATGATTTAAAGGATGTAATTACATGTCTATTGTACCCTAAGTTTGTCTAAACTTATATAATCTAGAAAACTAGGGTTAGAGGTGTTGGGAGAAAGAGATGAGAAGAAGAGCGTAATCCTTGGTTGAAAGGATGAAGAAGAAGAAGAAAAAGTAGATTGCATGAAGACATGAGCTTTCATGGAGAGAAGTTGAACAGAAGGAAAGTACATGTACATTGTTGGTGAGAAGATGGTATTATCTTCTACTATATTTCCTTTGTATTATTTAGTCTCATGTAATGGCTTGCATAGTATGCAAAGCACTTAGTGTTTCTTCTTGTTAGATCCACATGTTGTTGTGAGATCTTGTTATTGCTCATTCTTGTAGATCCACATGTTGTGAGATCTTGTATTACAGATCCATGAGATCATGATGTATTTTTGATCCATAAGAATCTAGTATTGTAGAGGAAGTTGTCTTCATGTTTGCACAAGTTGATGCAGTGATGATGGAGAGACTTATTTCTTGGTGTATAGTTATGGTTTCACATTGGTAGACCCTTCTAGATGTCTTGTTTACAGATTCACAATACAGTGAGAGCTTGGTTGCATAGTGGCAGATGCATGGTAGCTTCAGGTATGTGAGATATGCTGGTGTTTCAGAGGCACAGTTGTAGTGCACTCAGGTATATCTAGTTAGAGATTTGGAGGAGACATAAGTGGTGGTATGGAGGCATGGTTTAGTGTACTCAAGAAGATCCAGTTGTAAATCTCAAGGAGGAGATACTCTTGTACAGACACATATACTCTTGTGCAGAAGATTTGGTTTGTAATCTATTGTTATATTATATATATGAGATCTCTATCTTTGGTGGACATAGCCCACATTAGGCGAACCACGGTACATGTTGTGTTATGTGTGTGTACTTTTGTGTAATTTGGATTATTCTTATTTATACTTCCACTACTATATATTTTGTGGGCATTTTTAGATCCATATTTGTATGTTTTGGATTTGATATTCTATAGTTACATAATTTTTTGCATAGACCCATCCCCAACAACTGGTATCAGAGCTTGGTTAGCTTGGTTATTTCAGAGTAAGGTTTTTATTCAGTATATTGTTAGTGGTTTACTACCAGGTGTATGAGATCATGGTCTGTTTTCCCTGATGTGAAAATCACAGAAGAGATTCAATCTCAAGTGGGAGCTGGAAGAGTAATTTTGTTGGAGAATACAGTTATCGACATCGATTAGGTGACTACCGGCATCGCCAGCGTGGGTGACCATGGTTTGTTACAAGGTGACCGTGGTTGGTTACATGTTGATCGTGTCCGATTCTTGGGAAGCCTAGTTTTAAAGAGAAAATCACATATCTCGAAGAAATGGAGATATGCACGGAATGTGTCTTGTGTGTTGAGATGTCCTTTGTTCTTGGAGGCACAAGCATGTTGGTCGATTGCAGATCCTAGTTACGAAGTATGGTTTCATCTTGGTTTTGTAGTTCTTTTCATTTTTAATAGCACATGCATGGTTTTGGATTACAGATCTAGATAGAGAAAAGGAGCAGGTATGCATCCTTGGTGCAATTAGATGTGTGGGCTTTGGTAGAGAGGAATTAGTATAGAACAGAGGTGGGGATTCCATCAAAGAATCATGTACATCAGTTCAGTTGAAGATGTAGTTGAGTATCTTGGTGCTAGTAAGGTGATGTATTTCATCTTGATGCAATTTATTGCATGGATTTGTTATATTGTTTTTGTATGAGATTTGGATGCTTCTTAAAATAACTCACTCATCTCAACTATCAACTTCGGTCTAAGTAGGAACCTAGTGTGGTGATTTATTCTAAATTGTGTGGTGTTGGGTTCGTTCTAGCAAGCATTGACATCGGTTTGAGAACCGAGGTCAATCATAAAGGAACCGATATTGGTTAACTAACCGTGGTCGATTAAGGGATGATCATGGTCGAGTCTTTTTGGTAACTCATCAGTATAGGGTTTTTCGCAATGGGAGAAGTAGATGGTTTTTTTCCTAGTTTGGAGGATTGAGTTTCTTGCACATAGTGTACATGGCAAAAATGGTGTAAATCACTTCTTGGTTCGAGATCGAGAAAGAGGACAGAATTAGCTTGGTTAGTCCATTGATACTTTGAGTCAGGTATATCTATATGATTCATGTTTTATTTTTTTCATTTGGACCAAGTGATATTATGTTTGGATAGTGTGCATATATTTACACCATGGTTTTTTGGTGTTGTTTGACTTTTATTCTAAGGATGAGATCCTCAATGAAAATTCATGATTAGACACGGTTACGGTAATGAGATATGTTGATTACATAAGGATGGAAAGAAGGTGATTCACTTGCTTCACAAAAATTCCAAACTTTTGTGGTGTAGAAGTATTATTATTAGAGAAGAAAGGGAATCAATTTTATAGTTCTTTCATCTAGTTTTATTTCTCACTAACATATTAGCTTTTGAGCTTGGTTTTAAAGGAAATGTATGGGAGTTCATGTTGAGTGGGAGCAAGCCATGGTTGTTGGCATTACAGATTAGATACGTGATGCACATGCGGAGTGAGATGAGATTGCTACTATTCGGAGTAGCATGATGAGGCACAAGTTGGTTTTGGAGGGTAATCAACTGCTTTTACAGGTATTTTTGAGTTTATTACTTTGTGATGTCACTTCTGGTTTATTTTGTGGTTCTGGATATTCCTTAGGGAAGGTAGTTGATGGTTGATTCAGCTAGTTTTAGATGATAAAGCAATTTTTAGAGTTTGAAGGGTGAAAAAGGAGAAAATCTGCTAGTTACAGAGACCGGTGTTAGTTAGGGTTAACTATGGTCAGTCATTTGGTAACCGTGGTCGATCAGGTAGTGATCGAGGTTAGTTAGGAAACCGTGGTCAGTTTGGTCATAGGTTTGACAATAGTGTTTATTTACCATTTTTAAATGGTGCCTTTGTTTTGCTTTCATCTTGGTTGATTTTGCAGAGTATTTTGATGACATGTTTATTGGTATTTGCACTTGGGATTAGTGGCATAGTTTGGCATGGATGTTTATTATTAACATTAATGAGCACAAGATTCATATTCAGCTTTGGAGTTAGTTGGTGGTAGACTTGGAGCTTCTGAAGAACCTATAATATGGATGGATGTACATGGTGAGTTTGTAAATGTGGATAGATTCATTTTTGTGAGTCTATGATGATGCGATGTTTGATTTGCACATGGATGCCTTGAGCATGATTAGGTTATGTTTTCATTTCCTCTTGATTACTATGTTACTCCATGGGAGCTGCTATCTACAGATGATTGTATTGGACATGCTAGTTGTTTATGCGGGGTTGGATTTGCATATTAGGTGTATAGATTCTTTGATTTATGTAGGTTTTGGATTGATCACCCACTTTATTGTAGGTAGAAATCATTTTGGCTACATCATTACCCAATATCTTGTTTTACTTTCACATATTCTAATTTGACTCGTCTTGGTCATTTTCATTAGTGGTTAGAGAACATGGTTGATTTTATAGGTATGGCTATGGTTGCGAATTGAAGATTAGTATTTTAGTTTTAGTGGGAGCTCTTGCAGTGTGTGTTAGTCATGATGGATTATTGCATGAGGAGCTAGGTTGGATTTTTTTCTTGATACCAACAATTGGTATGGTGTTACGGTTTAGTGGGATCTTGACGCTTGGTGTCATGGATCAGCTATAGCTTTGATACAAACCCAATGAAACCCTATGTGTGTTGGCACACCACTCGGCCTAGAATGAACACTCACCTAAAGCATGCAATGGTACCAGTCCCTCTTTAGGGTTGTTATTGCAGGATGTTATCATGATGGAGACTTAACATATATAGTTCTATTACTAGCACATCATTCTACATAGCATACCAGATCTATATCTAAGGAAAATCAGAATTAAGTACTAACCATGATGAGATAAAAAGCATACTATATTTAGATACACACACAGAAATAACACTTAGATTCAACCAATATCCTCCATTATATTCAATGCAATAAGTATACAGAAGCTTCATTATAATAATCAAGAGTATGCATAAGCATATTTAATAGCATATCTCTGTATATATCTCTCTTCTCCTCTATTACACAGTTTACTACATGTATATATGGGTGGGGACTTTCCCTTCACCACTTATATATTTCCAAAATAGGTCGCATGCTCTTCTTAGCCATGCGCCTTTACAAAAAACTAGCCACACATGTAATTGTGCTAATAATAGACTATTACTAGCTAACTGACAAGAGCAGATATCTATTTCTGGCATGTTTCCATGTAAATTTCTTCATATCCAATCCTCCAAAAATAGCTAATGTGTGGCATGCACGTCTCTGCCTCGTTTGTGCTATGCATGCCATCTCTAAAAATAGACCTTTATGAGAAAAAAACGACTAAGTCCCGAAAGTTGAACATATGTTATGTGCGCGCGTTCTCCCTATCCATTCATGCCTTTGAATATGACTCACTTCCCATGCGTGGACTTCTTGTGTGATTTTTTTCAAGTGTTCTTTGATCAACATTACCCCACACTAATTTCATTGTCACCCGATAATGGTCATCTCCAAAAATGAAGTAAAGAATAGAAGAATGGAAAGAATGGAAAGAATGAAAGAATGTTTTTACTCTACAGTCTCTTCTTCATCCTAAACAACTAATTTAGGATATTCCTATTTTATTTCAGCCTCCAAGGTCTACGCCACTCAACAAGTGCTTCCTCTATTTTTTTGGAATGTCCACAATAATGGACTCCAATTCATCCCTCACAATCTCCCCTTTTTCATTTTGCAAGACCAACACAATGTTGGACATTACAGTCATCCTCCCCTCTAGTAAATCCATCTTCTGCATAATGAGCTTCCCAAGCTCTTCTAGTCTTGTGTGGTTCTTGTGCTACTACCAGGGCCTCACACTTTTGTTTAACCATTGATAATATTTTTGTGTGGCCTAATGTTTCATCCTTCATCACTTTATGGACCTCATTGTTCTCTTCCAGGTTTTTTATGTTGATGAGCACCTCTGGAGTTGTGCAGATGTTCAAGGATTTTTTCTTCACTTTCTTCTTATTTCTTCTTGTATCACCCTTCATAGGATGCAATCTTCCGCATCATTGAAGCCTTCTCTCATTCTACCTCTTGTGTTGGATCCTTTGGCGTTGGCATGTGCAAAGGCTCATCTTCAAGCACTAGGTCCACCAACTTTCCTACATAGTGTATTGTTAAAGGAAATGTCTGTGGTACCTTTGGCTCCAAGTGTGGCCTAGCTCTTATGACATTATAACTAATATCCTTTGTGATGCTAATAATACAGTGTCTTCTTCTTCTATGCTAATTATTCTCCTATGTTAGGTACGCTATTTCCCATCCTTAGTTTTAATCTCTTCCCTGAGCACCCTAATTATGGCAGCCTTGTCCATATTCCTCCTCGCCACCTCTATTGAGACTTTCACCAATGCATTGCTCACCTGTTCATCTGACATGACAGTAGGCTTTACTATCATGTGTCTATCCTGAGGTGTCTTCTTCAACCTCCTTGATATGCATGACTCCTCACATACATCAAAATCTGGCTCATCCATGTGTGTGTGCATGGACCATGATAATTGCTTCCTTGTGTGCACTATAGCCATATCTTCATCCATTAATTCCCAGCCATATAATTCCTTTTATGACAGTGTGCTCTGGAAATGGGTACATGGACAATTTTACCTATGTCCTCCGCATAACCCATGGCTAGTGGAATGTGCTCACCACTTGTTCTTCTAGACCTAGGCTTCTTAGGAACTTGAGCCTCCAGATTTGGGACTTGTGTCTCCATGTCCTAAGTAGTCTATATAGTTGTCTCATATGTTCCCTTTTTCTCCTCTTCTCCTTGCTTCATTTCCTCATCTTTTTGTTCTTCTATGTTCTCTGAGGTGTAGGAGAATTAGGCACGCTTTCCTCTGACTCTTCCACCTCCTCATTCAACTTCAGTTTCCTTCTCCTTTTCATGGTTATCTCTTTATGTGGAGAGATTCTGGGTGATTTGCACACTATTTATGGAGTAACACCTTGGGTCCTTGTTCTCCTGAACACCCACTTAAATATGTTCTCTCCTTGGACTACATCCAAGTCCTCATCATTCCCCTCTTATGGTTGAGGTGGTGTAGTGGCATGCTCAACTTCATCCTTATTCGTAGGATGTCTTCTACCTCTATGCTCCAAACCACCACTATCTTCATGCTCATCCTCCTCATCCTCCACTTCAATTGGCTTTGTGGGCTTAGGCAACTGGGATGTTCTCCATCGTATGATTTCCCTTTGGTGGTCTGGAAGTGTGAACTCATCTTCCACATACTTGTTATTCTCCATCTTGGGCTTCAGTTGAAGATACACCAATGCTGCTCCAATATCTCCCATAGCCAAACTTATTGGTTTAATGCTCAATACATCTGAAATGAGCCTTTCAATATATGCACCCCACCCTGGATACACATATTTCTTCCTTAGTGTGTGGTAGTCACAATCTACCTTATCCGCATTGAATGTCAGTCACCGCACATCTGAGAACTTGTGTACTGATGCCTAGAAGTACCTTGTTTGTGAAGGCATATGGTAACTTACACCAAGGGCTCCATGCTCCATCTTTCATGGTGAACCACGTTATGTAAAAATGTTGGTATACAATGAACTAAACTGCCTTTCCAACCACCAAAGGCAAGTCCTTGGGGATGCGCCATTCTTCTTCAAAGGCCACGTGGAGCCTATCATACCATTTCTCAACCCTTTTCTTGACCTATTCTATCATGGATCCCTCACACAAGTACTTTTTGAAGCATTTTGTAGGTGACTTGTGCTCCATGGGATACTCCCATATCTTCTCCTTCGGTCCATCAAGTACTCTGATCTCCATGAACACCAATGATAACAGAACAACTCCAAAGCTAATCTTTCCTCCTATGTGCACTGCTTCCTCAATGATAGTTTCTACAATATACCGTGAAATGTTATAGACTACCCTCTAGACATATTTTTGGCAATGTGCAGCCACATGGTGTTCACTTGTGACCACCTTTCCTAGTCATTTAGCTTTGTAACAAGATGTGTGGCTGCTTGCACCACTGAGATACTTCTTCAGTTTATCAATGTCCATGCCACGCGGACCCTTTTTATACCCCAACTCCTTTCTGGTCTCCAATATTGTGGCCTTTTTGTTAAATCATCTCTCAAATCTTCTCATGTGCCTTTCAACCTCGTTACCATGGAGATGAGCGTAGCGGTTGAAATTCTAGCTCTGCATCCTACAAAGTAGAAAAAATCTTCATGCACTCTACTCATGAGCCACTGATACAAGGGCTCATATTTCCCAAAGTAAGGGAGTTCGTATAGTTGGTAAACTCCAATCTTATTCAAGAGCTTCTCATCAAAGCATCATCATACACTGGCATGTCTTCCACATGTGTTTATTTGTCTTTGTGTTTAGCAAGGCATCAAGCTCCTTCTTATTCTCTATGGTATGGTGATTTTACTCACTCACCTTGCTTCTTCTTATGTGATAATCCCACTCCTGGCCTACGATAACCCCCTCTGGATATTGCATTTCTAAAAATTACTTTCGGGAGCCATCTCCTCTTCCTCTTCGACCACCTTCTTCTTTCCCTTCACTCCTGCTGCAACTACTTTCTTGGGTGCCATTTCTACCTTGAAATCCTTTGTAGATCCTTGCCTCTTGAATTCTGTAATGTGTTCGAATCAAACTCTAGCTCAATCAGTGTGCCTAGGTGAAATTACGTGCCCTTACTCCTCTTTGTCACCTTTCTTTTCTCAAACCCTTTACCACCAAGGGACACAAGCTCTTTCTACACATAGATCTCTTCATCATGACTGGTTACACACCTCTCACACCTCAATACAATCACTCATCTCTTCGTACTTACTCATTTTCAAATACTCTTAATCGTAATGGTAAAAATGAACTCGCATCCCATCCTTATATAGATTTTCAAATTTTTGATGCATTCATTTCTCCTTCACCTACCAAATATCCTCTCATTAATTGACCAATTCCATCCTTTCCATGCATGTTACATCTTCACACCTCAGCTATAACCTTCTAGCGCACCTTCCTACCCTCTGGTCACAGAATTCTCTTCAACGTGCTTCCTTATGCCCAAGTACCTCATGTCACTACACCTTCTACTGTAGTTGTTATGGCCTCTGCTTACCTCGCATTATATTATCCCTTCATTCATCTCTATCTTTGGTCACTTTTTAGAGGCAATCCTTTGAATTGAAGAGCACCCGTAGCAGCTTATTCCTTTCACCTTTCAATTCCCACAATCTTGTACCTGGATATCGACAACCACCCCACACTAAAATTATGTGCAGTCCTCTACACATAAACATGCTTCATGTAGTAATTAGCTTCATGCGTGTAAGCATGCTTATTTCACAACACACCAACTAAATTGAAAAAGCATAGCAAAAAAAGAAGGAAACACATTAAGGAAATACAAATTGAAAACCTAATCTAAATGGAAATACTACCTTATTACAAACACCAAGAAGACTTATTTATAGTAGGGCTTCAGCCTACTCCCATTGAAGTAACTGGGTAGCCATGTTCCATCAAGTGCTTCTAACTGAAAGCACATGTTTCAAGGATGTAAGTGATAACATACGGCCCCAACCAATGTACCTTAAGTTTTCTTGGATGGTGTAAAACTTAGAGTCATAGAGAAGTACCATTTTTCCAATCTCAAAATTCTTATCCCTTATGTTTCTATCATGCCATGCTTTCTTCCTAGCCTTTTCTTGCTTCTAACTCCAACGTGTTATGGCTCATCGCTCATCCAGCTTAATTATCTTTTCAATCCGTTCTTCTAAAGCTTTCTCATCAACTAGACCTCCAACGTGCACGTAATACGCAAAGAAGGTAACATAAATTCCATAGGAAGAATGGATTTTGCACCAAACACTAACTGAAATGGTGTGGATTTGTTCAACCTTTTATATGTTGTTCTATATGCCCAAAGTACTGTAGATACTTTATCATCCCAATCCTTTCTTCCAACATCACAGATTTTTGTCAATGTGTGGCCCAAAATTTTGTTGAAAGCCTCAGCAGTTCCATTTTCCTAGGATGATAGGGTGTAGTCTTATGGTGTGCAATCATGAACTCATCCAATAAAATTTTGATTGTCTCATTAAGAAAATGTGTGCCCCTATCACTAGTCAAACTCAAAGGACATCCATACCTTGTAATAATATGTTCCCATAGAAACCAAGTCTGTTGTAGCCACTGTATAGTCCTTTGTAGGTGTTGCTTCTACCCACCTTGTCAGATAGTCTATGTAAGTTATAATGTAGCATGATCCAGTTCTGTACGCAACTGGTGAAATAGGACCCACAAAATCTATAGCCCATTTCTCAAATGGTTTTGCACTAGCAATAGGTCTCAAGAGGCATTTCATCTCGCTAGCCTGGTCTTCCAAGATGTTACAATGATCACATGCCTTACAAAATTCCTTACAATCTTTATATAGGGTCTCCCACCATAATCTAGTGAGTAGAATCTTGCAGCGTTATGGCATCACCTGCATAGT